>JAFBJQ010007311.1:268-181133 GCA_016785345.1 Trinectes maculatus | reverse complement strand
GGTTGGATTAGACGTGTTCGGACCATGGTCTGTGTGTGCTCGTCGTACCAAGGGAGGTCTCTCAGAAAGCAAGCGTTGGGCTGTCATGTTCACCTGTTTGGTCACCAGAGCGGTTCACGTGGAGGTAGTAGAGTCTCTGTCTACATCAAGCTTCATAAATGCGCTCAGAAGATTCACTGCTATCAGGGGTCCAGCAAAGCTCTTTCGTTCGGACAGAGGGACGAACTTTGTTGGCGCTTGCAAGGAACTCGGCATAACACCAGGAAATGCTGAGCTTCGGTCTTACCTCAAAGACCAAGGCTGTACTTGGGACTTCAATCTTCCACACTCTTCTCACATGGGGGGAGTGTGGGAAAGGATGATCGGGGTTGCTCGACGCATTTTGGATGGCATGTTGCTCAAGGTGCATTCCCCCAGTCTGACACACGAAGTTCTCATTACGCTCATGGCTGAGGTCGTCGCCATAATGAATGCACGGCCAATAGTTCCTGTGTCATCAGATCCCGATATGCCAACTGTACTCACTCCGGCTATGCTTTTAACGCAAAAGGTCGATTCTGTGTCATCTCCTTTAGGAGACATGGACCTTAAGGATCTCTACAGGAGCCAGTGGAAACAAGTCCAGGGACTTGCTGATTCATTCTGGAAACGATGGCGCCAAGAGTACCTGGCAACGCTCCAGCCAAGGAGAAAATGGCAAGCAGACCAACCCAACTTGCAAGTTGGAGATGTTGTACTCTTAAAGGACAGCCAGGCCAAGCGCAACGAATGGCCTACAGGACTTGTAGTAAACACCTTCCCTGGTCAAGACAACAGGGTTCGTAAGGTGGAAGTAAGAGTCGTTAAAGGTGGCTCTCCTAGGGTGTATTCAAGACCCACTTCAGAGGTAGTGTTGCTACTTAAAGGACCATAGTGGTATAGCATACTATACCAGACGGGGAGTGTGCTGCCCCTTTAAGGGAGCAGGGAGATTGTTTACTCTGCCTTGGTGTGTGTCTCTTCAGACTTGACGGAGCTAGGTCCTCTTCTATGGGCGCAGGCAACTTGAAGTAAAGCTGTTAATTTTTCTCATTCAATTTTTCTCAGCTGTGCCCAGCGGTGCCTATGTCTGTAAGTGTTGGTTGGTTGATGTGTTGTGCTTGCATGTTAAAACTTCAGAAACAGTTCATGGTTCATGTGTGAAAGCTTTAAAAACGGAGCGATGCTAATTCGCTAGCCTGTTAATGGCGTTTTCAATGTGGCGTTAGCATTAAGCTAATCGACGATTATTTGCTGGTATCAAGTTGATTAAAACTTGAATTACTTTATGTGAATTTATGTTGTATATGGTTGTTGCGATGGAAAGGGAAGGACAAGCATGTAACATGTTGTTGTTGTTTTCATGTTGCAGTTTCACAGTGCTCCACAGTAAACAGACTGAAACTCAACTGCTGACTCGCTCGTTTATTGGGGATCATCTGTTAGCTATCTGCCGAGTTTGCAACGGATAACTAGGGCAGAATACCCATGACATTATTATTAACAGTAGTTGATACTGACATTTATCAAGACCATTTAGTCAATGCCATTGTACGCCTGCTGTTATAGAGATTATCTACCATCTGTGTTTTAGCACATCAAAGCACATGAGATGACCATCCTGTTGTAAAGAGGCAGATACTAAATTAAAAACCTAAAATTAAAACTATAAAAAAATACAGTAGAGTATGTTTACTGTGTTAAACAGCTGGATGACCATCAGTTCTACTGACTTAGATAATACTAGAAACACAGCATTATGTTGTTTGGCCCTACAATAATGTGCCAGAGTTAGCTTGGCATCACTGAATTAGTGTACATTGGTTTAGCTTGGTTTTATTCAATTTGCACTATTCAAGATTACCTCAGGACAGCTGTGGCTTTGAATCACCCCACCTTAAATTAATTTTATTGGCATGGTGAAATATATATTTACCACACACACACACACACACACACACGTTTTTTTCTAAATGTCATATTCCCAGTGACAGTTTACAGTATATTGACTTTTAACCGGTAGCTACAGTTAGACTATTTAACTGAACAGCAGCATGGTGATTTACTTTTCAAATGATAGGGTCAAACTGTTGTTTATATGGTGAGTAATGGAATCTTCAAGCAGTGACAGCTGCTCTTGTCCTTCACCAGGGTCATCTCCACCACGGAGGCCAGTGACAGAGGCACAGTGAAGTAAAGAGATGGCTGGGATGTGCTTTCCTCTCGCTGATATACTGCTGAAAACATAGGAGAGAAGTGGATGAACAACTTCCTGCTGGGGTTCAAACAGCAGCACGTCTTCAGCGACTAGATGCCTGAGGAGAAGGACACCATGATCTCCACAGCGCTCCGCTGGCTGGTCCTGTTGTTGTTTATCATTATGACCATTGGTGGGAATGTGCTGGTATGTTTGGCAATGGGGCTCAGCCGTCGACTGTGGCGCATTGCTAATTGCTTCGTGGTGTCGCTGGCAGTGACGGATCTCCTGCTCGGCCTGCTGGTGCTGCCCTTCACTGCTACTGTGGAGCTGCGCGGTGGGAAATGGCCCCTCGGAGGCGCTCTGTGTAACATCTACATCTCACTGGATGTCTTGCTGTGTACAGCCTCGATCCTGACCCTGATGGCAATCAGCGTGGACCGGTACCTGGCCATCTCAGCGCCCCTTCGCTACTCCCGCAGAGTTACCCCTCTAAGGGTGACACTGGCCCTCATCGCCATATGGGCCTTGTCCCTCGCTGTGTCCTTTGTGCCCATCCACCTGGGCTGGAACACAGTGGACTACAGGGTGCAGCACTCGGACTGGGACATGGGGGATGAGGACAAAGAGGGACGCTACTGCCAGTTTGAATGGAATAACAACTATGTTCTTATTTATGTCTTTAGCTCATTTTACCTGCCGCTGCTGCTTATGTGTGGGATGTATCTTTGCATATTCAGAGTGGCGCGAGAGCAGGTCAGTGATTATCGCCTTTCTGTAAAATACATTATACTGAGGTCGTTTAAAGGTCATAACCCAGAGCAAGTGTCAAGGCATGTGCATGAACCTGATGCCAGTGTTTTCAAGACATGATGATTCTTCAACAGAAATATTTACTGGTCGTCATCATCAGGTCAGTGAAATGATGAAATTTTCTCTATCTTCTTCAGGTGCGGCGTATTCGTGCTGCCACGCCATCATTTCCACGCATAACAACCACTGCAGCCATAGCCCGCGAGCACAAAGCCACAGTGACCCTGGCAGCTGTACTGGGGGCCTTCATCATTTGTTGGTTCCCCTACTTCACTTTCTTCACCTGCATTGGCTTAAAGCAAAAAACAAACCCTCCAAATACAATTCACTCAGTGGTGCTGTGGCTGGGCTACTTTAATTCAGTTCTGAACCCCATCCTGTACCCTGCTTTAAACCGGGATTTCCGCAGGGCCTACGGGAATCTGCTCCGCTGTAAACGACCGTCCCGCAGAAAACTACAGTTTACTCGCGTGTCTGTGCACAAAAGATTGACCCTTACCACTGGACAAGGGGATTCCCAGCAGTCGGAGAAACATGCTGACACATTTAAGAAAGCACCTGTGGGAAAAAGTCTCGATCTTCATCAGATAAATGGGTTTTCTGATGATTTAAGGTGAAATGCTGTGCACAAGCTGGACTGTAGCCCTGCTGCACTGTAATTATAAACCTGCCCTGCCACTCACTTTACCAGATTAATCATTTACAGTTAGATGTTTAGTGACAGTGCCAACGCTGAAGCGATTCATGATGAATGTTAAAAACCTATTTTGTTAGTCTATTAGACAAATTAGAATCAGACTGAAAGGCCCATTAATAGGTTTCTGTTATTTAATGACTTCGCAACAAACTCAATGACAGTGTATTGGATAGTGTTAAAAAGAAAAACAACAATGAAAATCAAAGTTGAGAGCAGACAGGGCGCATCTGAGTGGAGTGAATAGATGACTAACAAGCTGCACAGAGATGCAGGCGGTTAAAATGTTGCCAAGTGTTTATTTTCCTCTCCCATCGACATAGTCAGTGGAGGTGAATAAGTGTCCAGCGAGGTGAATTTATGTGTGTGATATGTGTGTGTGTGCTTGACCTTATGCAAATAGGTTGTTTTGAATGACTTCAATACATTTAACTACATTACTGTCGCAAACAGACGCCAGCAAATGGAAAAACACTGACAATGCAGACAACTGACACTTATCTGTAACAGAACAAATCAAATAGATGAAGTAATAAATGTATTATGTATGGATTATTAATATGATATGATATGATATGATATGATATGATATGATATGATATGATTATGATTATTATTATTATTATTATTATTATTCAATCATTCCTAAATACTGCAGCCACTCCAAACTGGAATACATCATTTGCAGTTTTTTTTTATCCATGTTAAGATTAATGACATGAATGTTTTTTAAATAGCACATGATAGTTCAAAGTGTCATTGCTTGGTTGTCAACACTTAATTGTTTATCTCTGTAATTAAGCTCCTTTAACCACCTGCACATTGTGTATCAACGCATGCATTATAATAGTCTCTTGCTCTCTCTCTCTACAGACCGCCAATGATGTAATGGAGTGTTTGTCCACAGATGTTTTATGTGCGATAGTATAATATTGTGCTTGTTCCATTATTCAGATATGACCTACATGGCGACCTCAGACATTTTCATCGTGGTTATCTCAGCTGACCTTTATATCACTGTCATTTCCTGTGTCACACTTCAGCACAGAAATAAAAAGTCCTACCTCCTGTACAAAGTTTTATCTCAACCTCAGGAAATTGTTTTGCTGAATGTTTGTGAAAAAAATATTTATTCTTGAGCAGAGATATTATAACTCAGTTTTTGTCCTGCGGTCCCAGTATCAGTGGGCCAATATGAGCCTGTTTTTATAGGGTTAAGGGTCATTGCAAAGTAAATTTTCTTTTTACCAGTATGTAAGATAAACTGCTTCATATGCAGACACACAAAACACATGAAGCGCTGAATACAGGGGGTCCTCGAGTTACAACGGTCGCGAATTACATTGTTTTCGTGGTTACGACACATCTCCCGTGAACTTCCTTGTTTCGGCTTAAGCGGTTTGCCCCGTAAATACGTACAGACTTCACACGGGAACTAGTTGGTGAGCGCTCTCTCTGTCTCTCAGCGCGCCTGCCGGCTCTCCAGCACCTCTACAGCACGGCTAGGCTACTCTGCCTTGTGTTTACTTAAGTGAAATGGACGGCTGGCGGGGGGTGCAGCGGCAGCCGGTAAGGAGATGCACACGGACACAGATGGGTTCGGGATCGTGGCGATACCGTAGGTTTATTCACAACACAGGGTGTACACGGTTGATATCAGAAATCTAAAGGAAATTCTCATTACACTCGTGATCTCAACCCCTACGGTGTGTCAAGAGGGACAAAAAAGGCAATCCACCATAATAAACTCTTATTTTAGCGTGGTGTTATAGTGACATCTGGTGGCACAATGTATGCACAATAGCACAATGAATGTATGTTCCGACTTACGTCGAAATTCGGTTACGACACATTCTCAGGAACGGATCTCCGTCGTAACTCGAGGACCCCCTGTATTTCTTAGTCTGGTTAATTATCATTGCTTGCATACATACATAGTCACCATCATCAAGTGGAAGGTCTATGAAGAAAAACAGGCTGATTTTGCAAGAAAAAACGAACAGTTTAAATTAGAATGTGCTTTTGTATGATGAAGAAGGGGAAGACGGTTTATTGAGTTGGCCTTCAGTGCAATGAGCAGGTGCACTGCAGTTGCCAAAGGACATTGAACACAGGGGTGAAGAAATCACAGCTCACTGCTGCCAACAAGGTAGCTGACACAGTGGTGTAGTCACCGGGAAGCTCGGGGCTTGTCAGTGAGGCGCTCCTGTGGGGGTCCTGTCTGCATTTATCAGTCATTTCCAGTGGCAAAGTACCAACACACATATACACATTTTTCAGTGAGTATGTCACAATGATATGTGGCCAAGCATGTCTGTGGTGTCCCCTTGGGCTCTACTGCAGTTTTTTTATTTAATCAAACACGACAGGGGTAAAGCATGTTGTTCCAGCAGATGGCACCATGAAGCACGTTTTCACTCTGTGGACTTGATATAAAGATGTGTGTACTGTAACCCAGGTGTAAAACTTGGTTGACTAAACCATGGGCTTAAGAGAGAAATTGTTGTTTTATCAGTTGTTTCATGTGTTAATACATCTTTAATGTTTTTCTGAGTCGCACTTGAATGCAACATGTTCCAACTGCACTTGAAGGCAACGCTCAGGTTCACCGCAGCTGACCATACAAAAGGCAGGTAGCCTCTTAACAACCAATTAGCGAGCATGTCCCGCTTACGGTGTAGGAACGGAGTTTGTGCGCGGTGATTTGCACTTCCTTTTCAACTCCGGCCGCGACAAGGAGAAAGCAGCAGTCCGCTAAATAAAGGCGTTTAGCACTGTGTTCAAGCGGTTACCCTGGCGAACCGTTGTCATCCTATGAGAGCTGAGAGTCCCCGACGAAACTCAGCGCTGGAATAAAGAGCATCGGTGAGAGTGACATTAGCGGTGCTCATGATATTTGTTAGCTGCTACTAGCCACATGCTGAACGTTAGCTATCAGGAGACATACTGCGGTGAACCGTTGCATTAAACTTGTTGCCTTGTGAATATTCAGCACCTTAGCCTGTGCACTTAATACACTAAACTGCACATTTGTTAGCTGATTAGCATTGTGTTATGTTGGTATATGTGACTGCAGTTAGTACAAAGTGCAGGTTGATTAGCCAATTGTGTTAATGTGTCAAATTAAATGGAATATTTTGAGATTTATGGTAAAATTGAACTACAGAAGGAAATGAGTTACATTTTGTAATACAAATTGTAATGTGAAGAATATTCTCCTTGTCGTTGTGAGTTAGGGGTTAATTTCATGATCCTTATTACAGAAACTCATATTATGCTGAATTAAGATGTTTTGCTCATGAGTTAAATCAGAAATCATCAGAAATCACAATTTCTGATATGTTACTGTTTTGAATTATTACTCAATGGTTCGTGGAAGACATTTGATTTCTGGATTTGGAATTATTAAGCTTTAGTGTAATGAAAGGTCAGAATTTTAAAGATGTCACTGTCATTATACTTTAATGCTATTGTTGTACAACAGTTAGATTGATTACTTAAAGGTCCTGTTTATTAAATTAAACAGGTCAGGTCTTTTGGAGACCCCTAGTCTCCATAGGAACATCCCATCTGTTGAAGAGGATCCAGAGTCCTGGAAGGAGTGATTCAGGATCATTCTGTGATGCATAGATGGCGAGCCTCCCAAAGATCCTAGAGAAGTGGGATTGACTCTTCGTGACTAACTCCTATCGGTGGTAGGGCCAACCTGGTTGGCAGGATTGCTACACATTCGAAAGGGGTTAAAGCACAACTCTAATCACCCTATTAGAGGAACAGACACAAAACACTAAAGAGTTTACTGTTGCACTTTATGTTGTGGTGAGTGTTGTTCATTGTTTGGCTGTTCAGGTCTAAATGAGCTCCTTTCGGACCTAGCTATTCAGTGTATCTATTATAAGTGGGTTACAGTACAAACTCCTCAGCTAATAGCAAACTCCACACAGAAAGAACAATGTTCCAGTGTTCTCCCTGCTGTGTGGTGACAGTGCCAACCACTGCACATGTGTTTTATACTAAGGCGATAAATCCTTCTAAAATAAGTTTAGGTGAAGGTGGAGTTGTTGGTAAGAAAAGTGTTTTATATTCACACATTTCATACTGACAGCAAAAGTGGTAAAAATAAATAAATTTGTTTAATATGTTTTTATGTTGTTTCATTTGGATTTGATGATACAATTCAGATAAGATTAGCTCAGTCCCTAGTCACTGTGGACAAAACATCCTTATGTCCTTTATGTCCGTTTGGTTTGTGTATTTGCACATTTATCAGACTATTTACTTTTACCGATATCTATTTGCGTCTTACAGGAACGAGGAAGGACTCGCAGGAATGCGATAAGTGTCCAAACAACCTCATACATTATGCAACTGCGTGGGTGCTGAGGTGTGAAGCTTAAAAAAAGATCCACTTTCTGGAGCCTCTCTAATCGATGTGAGCCTGCACTGTGGAGTTGTGAATACTGACTTTGCATGTAATTGAGTGCTGGCTGGTGTCTGTTAAGTCACACGTCCTAATTGCACCCTGTGGACCTGAACACAGCAGCAATTGCCATAGATAATTAAACAAATTTCTTCTGCAGACTGCACTGGGCAAGAGTTTTATGCCGCTCTTAAATCCAGTTTCCACATTCTATTCTGCAGCAGCTACAGTTTCCATTAGGACTAAAAATATCTTATGAGTTTCCCATTGTTATAATAATGATAATAATGAGAAGTGTGTTATCTTATAAGAACATAAGAACAAGTTTTAACCCAGAGCCAGAAAGAAAGTAGAAAATATGAACGAGTCATTGTGCTGACTGGAGATCTACAGTAGGAGTGAGGCCTCCTACAAGCTCACATTGACTGTGAGGAGATGAACAGAGTCTATAAGCATTAAATATGGACAAGACAGGGGACGAGTAGAGGAGAGAAACAGACAGAGGAAGCGCTGTGTCACGCTGGATTACTATGGAGAAAATAAAACAGCCATTAACATAACATAACAGATGTAGTTTCTGCAGAGAAGTGCAGATTATTATGACAGCGGTAATAAATATAGCACCTCATAATTCTAAAGGGTGATTTTGGAGTTTTCCAAAAGTTGGAGTTTTCTTTTTTGCACATTTTCTATTAATTTCCTTCCATCAGTAGACTTTATACATTACACAGATGCACATAGGTGAACTTGACATATATAAAGAAAACACTGTTGTATCAGCAATGGACAGACACTCGAGCAGCATGCATGAAAGTACAACAACAGTAAAATTAACCAAGGACGATATGAAGTAAGAGTTCATAAGTTGACATAGTCACTTCCAGATTGTGTGCCTATACAGAATTAACTACTGAAAATGACAGAGACTAGACAGAGAGATGCTGTGTTTGTGATGTTCCACTATGACTCCTTGCAAGCAGACATTTCTATATTGTGTTGATATTGCGTGATGGCACAATAAAATCCAGTTATTGCCAGTGTAAAGTAACACTTTGCATTTGTTCTTAAACAGAAAACAGAGAACACAAGAACTTGGCTCAAGACCAAACTTACCCTCTACACCCACAATTCTGACCACCACCCTTTGTGCCTTTTACGTTGTGCACCAGTCTATTTATTGGATTGATTGATTGATTTGATTGGGTACGTTCCAGAAAAAAAGTGAAAGTGGAATAAATGTACTCAGACAGAGCGCGAGTGAGGAGGCATTAATGTAAGACAGGAGGAGAGAGCAAAGCAGAGAGAGGGGGTGGGTACAGTGGTGGCTGCTGGCACTCACTGCAGTACAGATCTGCTGAGAGCACCAGAGCACAGCTCCTCCACACATCACAGCCGCAGGACTCCCACTGCAGCTCAGAGGAAAACTCCACACGGAAAAATACATATAGACTGTGTACTGTGTGTGTGTGTGTGTGTGTGTGTGTGGACTGGAGGCAGAAAACTGATCCGTCATCAGAGCAAAGAAGACAAAAAGGAGGAGAAGAAAAGAGTGACCAGGAGGAGAAAGAGACCTGGACAAGGTTTTTTTTCATCTTTTTCTTGGACATTTCTTCATTTATCCATTGACTCTGTTTGAGGAACACAACTTTGTATTTGTTTTTTTGTGTTTTTTTTGTTTGACATTCAGGATTTGGATATTTCATCAACAACAGTCTGGCCCCTCTGGCAGTTTCACCAATACCTGCCTCTGAACTTCGCCATTGCGTGTGTGTGTGCGCGTGTGTGCAGGTGTGTGTGTGTGTGACAAACTGATTTGTTTTTAAGCTCCTGGGCAAAAGCTTATTTTTACACTTACTGTCTCTGTTCTTTATTTGTGTTAATTTGCAAATGTTGCATCAAAGAAATACAATGGCAGACTCTTTTGTAGCCAGACACCATGGAGATATTTGCAAATTAAAGCCCTCTTTTTTTTTTAAATATACTGGAGGAAGCTTTTTTTTTTTCTCAGGTGAAGCCTCAGCCTCAGTGGCCCCGCTCCGACCTCAGGATGGCTGGCTGTACCAGCCGCTGCAGGCAGGGGGTGCTCAAACTAATCCAGTCCCTGCAGAGATTAGTCTCAGGAACCCTCACAAAAGGTACTGTGGCTTTTGACCAAAACACCTACACACTCTTTCCTGCACATGTAGCTGTAATCATGTTGTGATGTAACACTCATGTGTCTAACATACAGTGAATATCAGGCAATAACTGGGATTTAGAAGGGTTAGTTTACTTGGATCTGGGATTTTGGCTGAGAATATCTGCTCATGAGTTTAAATACAAATACAGGGTCGAGTTACGACGGTCACGAGTTACGTTGTTTTCGTGGTTACGACACATCTTCGTGAACTTCCTTGTTTCGGCTTAAGCGGTTTGCCCCGTAAATACGTACAGACTTCACACGGGAACTAGTTGGTGAGCGCTCTCTCTGTCTCTCAGCGCGCCTGCCGGCTCTCCAGCACCTCCACAGCACAGCTAGGCTACTCTGCCTTGTGTTTACTTATGTGAAATGGACGGCTGGCAGGGGGGGGTGCAGCGGCAGCCGGTAAGGAGATGCACACGGACACAGATGGGTTCGGGATCGTGGCGATACCGTAGGTTTATTCACAACACAGGGTCTACACGGTTGATATCAGAAATCTAAAGGAAATGCTCATTACACTCATGAGCTCAACCCCTACGGTGTGTCATGAGGGACAAAAAAGGCAATTCACCATAATAAACTCCTATTTTAGCATGGTGTTATATTGACATCTGGTGGCACAATGTATGCACAATGGCACAATGAATGTATGTTCCGACTTACGTCGAAATTCGGTTACGACACATTCTCAGGAACGGATCTCCGTCGTAACTCGAGGACCCCCTGTATACATCAATGAAAAACATCCTTATTAGTTTTGCACAATTACCTCCTCAATAAACATATTACACTCACTATAACAATCAGACCACATTAGGATATAATGGGAAAATAGGAGGCATGTGACCTAAATACGAGTTTGTGCTATGATTTATTGCATCAGTTAGGAGCAAACTGTTTGGGGGTGTTCTGTGTTTACTGATGAGCTGTCTGATTTGTGGTGGGTCAAACATTTCTGAATCTTATAACTTCATTAACGTGTGGAGTCTTGTCATAATCCTTGGGAAGTAAAAGAGCTGGAAATTGCTTGGACTTAATTTACGTGATGTACCTTTACGAGCTGAATGATGAATTAGTCATCATCTGCACAAACTCACCGCTTTCTGTCCTTTTCTTCATCCTCCCTGTGTTGAAAGCCTTGTTTGTCTCTGTTTGTGTCGGATGACTACGCTCATGCTATGGTTGAAATTTAGTTTTTCCCTCGTAGCAGCAAAAGAGCAAATGCTGAGTCAGAGAGCGTCTGCGAGTCACAACTGATAAAACACACTGACCATTTTTCACCATCCGAAAATCTTGCTGCATTTTTTTCCACTCACAGTCTCCAGCTGCTTGTTTTCCATTCAAACACATTTGGATCATCTTCCTCTCTAGGTGTAAATTAACTTTAATCAGAGCCACAGCTGGGTGCTGAGCCGAGCTCAGTCGTTCACGCATTTCCTGTTTCCTGCCAAAACAAATGAAATGCAAATGCACCTGACAGGTTTTATGTGTGATGTACAGCATTTGCCCAGTGGAGCTGTTCACTCCTCAGATCGACCTTAACCATAAAAACACATGTGGTATACATTTTTGCATACTACTCCTTTAATATACCTTGCAACTGTAATGTAGACAATCAAAAAAAAAAGTAAAGAAAACATGCTGAAATCAGATGAGAGTGAACCTACAGTAGATGCACTTTACTAGTGACATCATTGCGCTATTCTAGAAATAATACCACCTACTCATGGTTGCATGGGTTGACAATCTAGGTCATGCAATGCATCTGTAATGTCTGAAATGAAGAGCGAGTGCACTATTCAACATTACAATGCAGCGGCTAACCTTCAGATGCTGGGACTCATTAGCAGAGTAAAGTAAGGGTGGGACAAAGAGAAAAATCCTTTTTAGAGCTGATCTCTGTCTCTGTCATTATTGGAGGATGGCATTGGGTTTGTTCTCTGTGTCCTCAGAGGTTGAGCAGATAGCGAAATGAAGTTTAAATCCTATTGAAATAGTCTCCGCTCCCAAAATGTTTCTTTGTGCTTTGCTATTCGCAGTTAATGGGCCTGACCTGTTATTACTTGAGGTTAAGATGCCTGCACTTTTTGGCAGCACGGGGGCCACATCCTCAATTAATACAGTAATTAAATGTCACTGACTTAATTAAGAGCCTCCAGTCAAACGACTCATGAAAATGTGTCTGAAGTTAGACCCAGTGATTTCAACACTTCACCATTAATTTAAGTTTTAGTAATAATGTGAGAGAAAACATGGAAAACTTTATAGTTTAGCAAACATACAGGGAATAATGCACATTATGTGTGCTTTAATGAGTTAATTCAAAATAATCCAAATGAACAAGCCAAAGCTTTTATGTTAACATTTAAATGGATTGGACACACAGACAAAACAAAACAACACAAGAGAGTGATCTTGAAAACTATTCACATCAATTAATCATTAAACTAATCTTGATTATAAGCCTGATTATTATCAAACCGTGCACAGACCTTCATGACAAAATCAGAATTTCTGATGGGCCACTGCTAGTTCATGTATCAAAGGATCTGTCATCATGACTATATTGTCAAGTATAAACCCATTAATCTATATATTCGTATTATTTCAGTCATGTAAAGTAATGATATGCCCAACAGAAACCAACCCATAATCTCTGGATACATACAAGGCAGATTCAAACCACATGGAAAGAGCTGTGTAGCTAAAGGAAGTCAGGAATCGTCTGTATTCTGTCATTGTGGCTATGGTTGTGTTTGCACAATTTGCTCTTAATCGTGCAGAACACATAGTAGCAGCTATCATATGCATGGGAGAGGACATGAATATATGCACATGCATGCATATTCAGTTTCACACACGCAAGTATGACAGGTAAACTGGAAAATGGAAGTGTCTGACCCCCAGCACACATGTAGCCTCATTAGATGGGTTTGCTATGCATATATGCCTGCATATACTTACAGCGAGTACATAATGTCACGAACCATGAAGATCTGCTTGTTCACCTTTAAAACGCTCTACTTACAAACTCCTCAGCACTGCATATTCATCGTCAGACCTTTAAACACTGTGTGGGTGTGTGTGGGTGTGATCCCTTTGGTGGTCTCTAGCAGTACTTTACACACACGCATAAAGTACTGAGAACTGTTCCTGTCTCTCATTCACTCTGTTGTTCTCAGCAGCAAAGGAAACTGACAGCACTGTATGTGTCTCTGCTTTAATTTCTGACATCGCCTCAGTTCACATGGTTTCAACCACCTCCTTCTAGATGTGTTATTGTGCCAATGTGTGATTTCCATATGCAGGGTTAGGGTTAGGGTTAGTGTGTCGATGGCTGAGTGATGTGCTGCTGTGTGGTAGTTTATACTATAGGGTCTGGTTAACTATTCATATTATTGCACCTTGGTATTTTTGTTCCATCTTATATTTAGTCAGGTGCTTGCAATGGCGACACGTGGTGTTGATTTTCTATTAAAAGTGCACTCTGCTGCCATCTGCTGTTCAAAGACTCACACCACATGCCTGAAAAGGGCAGCATGAGATGTGTGATGAGAAGTTGTTGCTCAGTTTGCCAGTTTGCTCACTTATAAATTGCCCCCCCCCCCATCTAAATATAATCTCACTTATAAATTGACCCCCCCACCCCCCTCTTATCTAAATATAATCTATATCCTTACAGAAATGTATAATACTGAAGACAATTGTCTGTGCTCAGCACTATAGTGTGTGTACAGTTACATAGTAGAATGATGTAATATCTCAAATGATAAATGATGAATGTACTGGAACAGTAAATAACTGAAATAATTCATATGATCAACACAAAATAATCCAAATCAGTGCAAAGGAAAGTCATGCAGCACCTTATATAACTGAGTCCTGTCTGTACTCCTGGAGACTCCTGAAGCTCACTCATACCAGGGAAAAGATAATGAAGAGATTATGGAGTCAGGCTGCAGTGCGGTGGAGAAAGGCACTTCCAGATGGGAAACATCTGTCACAGGGATTACATAAGGCTTCTGATCTTAGTTATCTCTCTCTCTCTGTGTGTGTTTGTGTGTGTGTGTGTGTGTGTGTGTGTGTGCCATGATGAGAAGATGTGTTTGTCTTTCAAGCTAAAGATCATTTAATTGGAGAGATCTTAAAAAGCTGGTGTTTGTCCATCGATGAACAGTAGTGAATCATGTGTCATGAGGCTTGTTTGATTAAATCAATGATGCACTGTGATTATATATATATATACATACAGTACATATATATATATATATATCCAGGAAGTTAGAGTAATGAATATTTAATAGAGAAATACAGGCACAACACTGCATGAGATGAATATGTATAAAATAATCTGTGTGGCGTTTCTTTTTATTCAATGTGATTACATTTGAATGGCGTAAAATAAGATGCAAAAACAGGGAGCAGGGTGGAACACTTAGCGTGAGAGGGATGTATATATTTTTTTTACAAATGACGCATGGCTTTATGTTTAATTAATCAGTGCATGATAAGTTTTCACCTCCACCTGGTTAGTCACATGACTGCACCACAAGCGCACGCACTCCCGCTGACTCATTTGACCTCCATACTGAGTGCAGTGCAATCCTCTGCTGTTCAAACAGACTAGTCAAACAGCAGTGATCCGGCCAAGCAGTGGGATTACTATGAGGGAATACATATTCATCTCCTGAATAACTACAGGCTATAACCCATGATGTTGTAAATTTCAACTCTTCCTGTACTTCTCTTCCTGTCTTTGTATTTCCTGCCTTCTTTTACATGGTGGCTCTTTTTACTGCTTCCACCAAAAGGGTGGAACACAACTTTAAGGAAACAAGAGAGCTGAGACAGCATCGAAAAAAAAGTCACTGCATAAATGTTTTAAACCAAGAGAGGTTTTCTGAAGCCGTCTCACACACACACACACACACACACACACACACACACACACACACACACACACACACACACACGCATATACATACTCTGCAGCCAGTGGAATACAGGAAAAAAGACTTGCACATTTTCATGCATCTCACACACAATGAAACCGCAGGAGCATTTTTTTTATTAGCTCCTGTTCACCACTGTGAGTGATATTGTTTAAGTGGCAAAAGACTGCTATAAAAACACTTATTGCGACACCCAGCAACCCCATCTGATTTGTAATGCTAGCCATGTATAAGGAAATAAACATTGCTCAGTCCCACAGTTTTCCATCCCCCAGTGCACACTGTCTAATTTTCCTAAACTGAAGCTGGACCATGAATATTCATTGATACATTCAACACTCTACTGCTCTCGTTTGCAGCACTGTGATTCTCTGTCAGCCACATTAAGAGGGGGGGAAAGGATTTAGCCATGTTACTGCTGTGAATTAACACACACACACACACACACACACACTGTGGTCAGCCTTTACAGCCAACATGCAGCACGTCTACATCCTCATTATGGTACAAACCCAGAGGACTAACTTGAAGTCATCATTAACAATAACAAACATGCACTGAGATGTGTCAGCTTTGTCCTTTATCTGCGCCCATTCAACTTGCTGCGAGTGTTATTACTGCATCACTTAACCCGCTCTCCCCAATAACACGAGGGCATGAGCAGGCAGGGAAGTAGAAAGAGGGGGAGAAGGCTGACAGATGAGCAGAGTGGAGCAAAGAACAGAGGGAGTGGCAGAGAAAGGCAGGAACAGCTCGTGTGTTTGTGTTTGGAGGAAGATCAGAAATCCAGAGAATGAGCTCAGGGAGGAGAGGCGTCCCTCACTGACACATCTGAAGCCAGTCAAGAGACAGAAGAGGGGCAAAGCCCCTTTAAGATACAGAGCTGCGCAGGCAGAAGAAGACAGAACGTCTGAGTAACAAAAATCCTGAAATAAATAGTCGACTGTTACTCGCTGGGTTGTTTGACCAGGCTGGTTTCCACGGCGACAACATGGGTGCAGTGGTGGGCACTTTGACCATGCAAACCAAGCAGAGGAGACCATCCAGAGGTACGTCAACAGTAGTCGGAAAGAGACAAAAGAGCAACAGAGAGCTAAAGACTGAACTGTGAGAGAGAGAGAGAGAGAGAGCGGAGATGAATTAATCTGAACAAAAAGAAAGAAAGAATTATTTCTATATTTTCTTATTTTCCAGCCACTTGAAACGTGGTTTGAAAAGTGTTTGTTTTTATGTTTTTTTTTCCTGGTTTGCACATCTGCTCATTGAAGAAAAGCTAAAAAAAAAATATGTATATCTTGCATTCCTTGCATAATTAAATGAAAGTAATGGCCTGTAATTGTTATTTGCGTTAATCAGAAGTGGTGGTCTAAAATGTTCTGGAAAAAATTATTATTTCATGAGATATTGTGCGAGGTGAGAGGTGTGACACATGTAGTCATGATGGAGAGATTACAGTATGCTACAGAGTAGGATGTCCTTGAAAGCTACAAGGGAGCTGAATCGCTGCCCCTGACTCATTGTGTGTTTGTGTGCGTTTGATGTGTGGTGTGGTGTGGGTGCCTGTTGGACCTGAGCGCGAAAGAGAAAGGGGAAGCGAATGAGAGTCCGGGCGAGAGCGCGTGAATTAACACGCAGCTCACATATCATACCTCCCTGGCCCTACGCTTGAGGAGCCTGTTGTCATGGAGACTGGGTTGTAGGGGCATAAGAGGGGAGCGTGAGCAAATGCTTGGCCAGGATGAATGATGAATTTGTAACAGCGTGCGACAGAAATAAAATATACGAGGCAGCAAACAAAGCTACTGCTCTGACAGCCTCACAAGGTGAGGGCGATGCTTTGTGTCGGTTTTTATTCGTCCTTCTTCTGATAAAAGCTTTTCAAGCGCTGTTCAAGACGGAACACACAGGGGTCAACTGGTTTTCTTTTTTATCTCCATTAAAGTTTGGCTTATGGCGCCAACTGGCAAAGATTCCCAGGAGGGAAAATACCTACAGCAGCACAAGGCAGTGGGTGGAAGTGTGTATGAAAGCGTGAGACAATAGTCAGATGTGTACATTGTAGTATAGTGTAGTATATGCTGACTGTGTCTGTATATACTGTCACTGCTGACTAATATGGCCATTTCAGTGTTAATGTCACTCGCATGGTGGATTCGGCTGTTTTGTCAATAGAAAACACAACAAATAAAATGAAAACCAGAGGCTGATTGGCTTCAGTCAGCACCGGGACCCGAAAGAAGATGACACCTCCAAAGGTCAAAACCTCCACTAGCAACCAGCAGTTACGCACTCTGTTGTGTTTGGCCAAATATGTAAATAGAATTTGACTTGACTGGACTGTGGCAAATTGCTGAATCAAACAAATATGATGTCAACAGTCAGCCTGAACATGCTGTGTAGCAGCTGTCGTGACCTTTGAACCAAGTCACTGTAGCTACTTCCACATAGGAAGGAAGTTACCTGCTGTAACGTCCTATTTATTATAAGAGAAACATCAGTGCTCTTGTGTAACTCTCAGAAAGTGAGCTAACAAGACGCAGTTACTTTTGTGTGTGTGTGTGTGTGTGTACTCGCAAACAAAGTCGAGATGCTGCAAAGTCGTGACGTCCTACCAACACATCATTAACTTGTGTTGTGATTAACGTGTGTTGTGATATCAGAGTGTGGGGATGCTTGGGGGCAGGCCTGCACAGCGCCCTCCATGACGAGCACACTGAGTCCGATCCATTATGACGGCTGGGACTTGTGGCGGCGCCTGAGTGAGTGAGTGTGTGTGTCATTAGCAGTGTGACAGAGCTGTCTCAGATCGCCACCTGACACACTCCTCTCATTATCTCCTTCTCGTCATCATGCGACACCTCCCTCCCAGCGCGTGCTGACGAATGTCTATGTGCAGAGCAGCTGTTGTATCATTTATTTCTGAGTGCTCTGCCTTTGCATACAACCACCTGCTCGGTGAATGTTCCAAGAGTCTGCAACGTTTCTCTGTTGCAGACAGAGTCACAGTTTTGTCATGCAGTGAGTTGATTTACAGTTGTAACCTTCAGGTTGTGAGTTATTCAGCAGCAACATATTCAAAATCAATCTTTTCATTTTCCCATTGAGCCTCTGACATCAATACGACTGTGTTTTTTTTCCCTGTGCCCACACCAGACATATTGTGTGATTGTTTTCTACCATGTGTTCTTCTCCTTCTCTCTCGTTCCCCCGTTCTTCACACCCCGTCACCTCCCTCCTTCTTTCTCATATACCTCCTCTGATCAACACCTCTGCCGCTTCCTTTTCCTCACCTTCGTTTGATGTCCTCTGCCTCTGATCACACTGCTGCATCGCGCACAAAGACGCGCACTTACGCAAAGCACACGCACGCCTTTCGCTGGTTTCAAATACAGACAGTGGGTCTAAAATCTTTCTTTTTTCTTATCAAGTTCGCCCAGTTTACTCACCACTGCTCACGTTCATCATGGATGTCGATCTCCATGACAACAACAGTCACAGAGATTGCAACTGGAGCTCAGGGGAAGATGGAGGAAGGATGGAGAGACAGGAACACATAATAACATACGATCAGACAGTAACCAAATTTTACGACTTAAGATGATGACAAACATAACAAACTGCATCATCATGATTCTGTCATGTGGCTCATGACAGAATCAGTTTGTGTTATATTTATCTATTTATCCATTGGAAGATCTTTTAAATACACAATTTTATAATTAAACTTAAAGCTATATTGTAGCCTTATATAAAACGTGTCATCTATTTGTATGTGTAGCCTTGAGCATGTGGTCTATGAACACAGCTATTGTGCTGATAGCTGAGATCCATTTGCGTGGATCTAGATATGAACTGGGATCAATAACAAACATGATCCAAATAGGGATGAAGTCAGAAATATCACAGAAGCAGCTGTTCTTTTACCAAGAAACAAATGCAGCTCATTAGATGTTACTGTCGTGACTGGCGTTAAATTCAGAGAGTGGCCCCGGCAAATGATTCAAGATACAACTCCAGTGTTGACGATGAATCTTGACCCCTGAATCCTGAATATGCTGATGTGAGTGAATCACTGCCATCCGAAATGCAGCAGGTGTAACAGTCAATCTATGGCTCAGTGGTTGACTGAGCCTGTTGGTGCCGACATAGCCGCACCTGTATATATGTGAACATATGTTCATACGTCACCAGCGTATTGATGGTCCGCTATTACTTTGGAATTAATTGGATTTTGATTTATGAAAGTAGGAGGACATAGCGGGGACATAAAGGCGACCAGGCGAGTTACAGCGGCGGCTGTGTGTAAATATTCTGCCCTGCGACACTGATACGAAGCTCCAGACTTCACATTTCATTTTCATTCAGGGATCACCTGAGTGGCTGGTGCCTCCTGGATATTTGGATATTTGCTTGTGTTTGTGTGTGTGTGTGTGTGTGTGTGTGTGTGTGTGTGTGTGTGTGTGTGTGTGTGTGTGTGTGTGGAGTGTGTGCACAGCTGAATGTTGCCGGCTTTTAGTTTTGCCCTGGAGCTGCAGACGCAGGTCACAGTGACAGATCTTTGCCCACAGCAGAGCCGGAGCTCTTCACATCATTAACCATCATCTGTCCCTCCCGCGCCTGATACTCCGCTCCGTGTCGCCATGAATAAAGTCCCTCAGCTACGAGGGGGGACATCTATTTATCAAGCACATGCGCTTTTTCCTCAATCCTGCCTTTTTTTCTCTCGTTTTACTGTTCGGTGAATCTATTCCCATCTAATTCTTCTACTAGTTCACCACTTCGTTTCTGCTGTCTAATCACATTCCTGATATATGTTTTTTGCTGACTTCACATTTTTCAGAACCTTTGCTGATTTGTCCTTTTCCTAAGCATTAAAGTCATATTAAGTCAAAAGACTGGAAAGAGTATGTGTCAAACAGGGGTTGTAGACGTCTTGACATGACTGTGTGCAATATTTATTGTGTGTCTCCTCCCTGCAGATAAACTCGACGATGAGCTGGAGATGACGATGGTGTGTTACAGGCCAGAGGGCCTTGAGCAGCTGGAAGCTCAAACGAACTTCACCAAGCAGGAGCTGCAGATCCTCTACCGCGGTTTCAAGAATGTAAATACACGTGACTTTTATCATGGGATCACACTGGTCAAGTCAACACACAGCGTATTATAAGTTCATTCATCTTTTCTTCCACAGGAATGTCCAAGTGGTGTGGTGAATGAGGAGACGTTTAAACACATTTACGCACAGTTCTTTCCTCACGGAGGTAAAGCGCGGCGTTTTTAAATACCACTCACTCCTTAGGGAAGCAAAGACAACGTCGCACATTTATTGTGGCGTATATTTTTATGTGTGTTTCAGATGCCAGCATGTACGCGCATTATCTTTTCAACGCTTTTGACACGACAAACAACGGCTCCATCAAGTTTAAGGTAAAGACGTCACCTGCAAATGCATTTCTGTGCCACATCGCTGGATTACAGGGGGTCCTTGAGTTACGACGGTCGCGAGTTACGTTGTTTTCGTGGTTACGACACATCTCCAGTGAACTTCCTTGTTTTGGCTTAAGCGGTTTGCCCCGTAAATACGTACAGACTTCACACGGGAACTAGTTGGTGAGCGCTCTCTCTGTCTCTCAGCGCGCCTGCCGGCTCTCCAGCACCTCCACAGCACAGCTAGGCTACTCTGCCTTGTGTTTACTTATGTGAAATATAATTATTATTATGAAATATTATTTTAGCGTGGTGTTATAGCGACATCTAGTGGCACAATGTATGCACAATGGCACAATGAATGTATGTTCCGACTTAAGTCGAAATTCGGTTACGACATTCTCAGGAACGGATCTCCGTTGTAACTCGAGGACCCCCTGTATATGTTTCAGTACCTGATCCTCTGTCTCTTTCTGCTGCTGCCAGGACTTTGTAATGGGGCTGTCTATACTGCTGCGGGGGACGCTGAGGGAGAAGCTGGAATGGACGTTTCACCTGTATGATATTAACAGGGATGGATACATAAACAGAGAGGTGAGACCCAGCTGTCGCAGCGTATACAGTGTGTTTTGTGTCCCCTTGTCGGCCTGTGTCCAAAATGTCCTTTTCTTTCAGGAAATGACTGAGATTGTGAGGGCCATCTACGACATGATGGGGAAGTACACCTACCCTGCACTAAAGGGAGACGTCCCGCAGCAGCACGTGGATGCCTTTTTTCAGGTTAGACATTATATTACAATCGAATTAGGAATTACTCCCTGGCGTCTGCAGCCACTTTAAAGCAATTATTCATAGTGTTGTGATTTGGTTTGTACAGTTCCCTGCAGTTCCAGGAAACAGGAAACATGCTGACACAGCAGAATGATTTCTTATTTCAATTCGGTTTTTGGTTCTGATTCACTTTGTGTTTTTCTTTTTCAGAAAATGGATAAAAACAAAGATGGAGTGGTGACTTTAGAGGAGTTTGTTCTAGCCTGCCAGGAGGTATGTATTGTGGACTTCTTTTTATGAGCTCTCATCATGCAGCGTATATGGCAGGTCTGACAATGCATTAATATATGTAGCTGCATCATGCAGTAAATTCCATCACTCTGCCACGATCGCTTGTCTCCACTCTCCCCAGGATGAAACCATGATGCGATCCATGCAGCTGTTTGAGAACGTGATGTAGGACCAGCAGAGGCGATGGAGATGAGCATGTGGCAAATGACAGGGCTTGGTGTGAGTGAGTGCGTGTGTGTGGATGCATATGTGCAGTACATCCAGCCTCTCCTCCTCCTCCCACCTCATCCAGCTGTGCTCTGGATCCAGCCAGGAAACCCCACAAAGACTCGAATGAAGGGATGAGACCGGAATGCGTTTAGCATTCCAGTGGAGATTCACTACACGATACAACGTGACTGAGAGACATGGATATGAGCGCATCACTCTCAATCCTCTCTTGAAAACTGAGGCTGGGCTGGTTAAAGATAAAGATGCTCCTGCATTACGAGGCTGCTGCCGCCCAAACAAGAGCTTTTTGTTCAACCAGCAGAACAATTTTTTCTCTCTTCGTATCTCTCACCCTTTTCCTGAAACATAACCGCATGCTTTAACAAGAGATTTTATTTATCTTCAAAACTTGCTGTGGGGATTCGGCCATGAGGACTTCTATATACAGTATATCTCATGCATCTAATGGTTGGCTGGTATGGAAAATATGAAAAGGACATGTATTGATCACAGCGTTGCAGCTTCTCTGTTGAATCCAGATGATGCTTGTTGTTATGTGTCTGTCTAAAATGTTTGGTAGAAAGTCAAAGAGTTTCAAAACAGCACATTTCATGGGTCTTCTATGTTGCGTGTTTTTGTCTACGTTTGACCATTAAATAAAAAAAAAGAATCTGATTCATTATTTACTGCTGCTGTTTTGCTTCTCGTGGTCAAATCGGTGTTTTGTCAAAAACGTTAAAAAAAGGTATCGTGGAAAAAATTGCCTATGTGTGATGTCACATTGATGCACAGGTGCAGAGAGAAAAAGGCATCTCCTGCAGTTGCCTGCAGATGGTTTTCCTCTGCGTCATGGTGTGTTTGAAAGCACCACCAAAATAGAAAACTAGGATATAAAAGTTCGAGCGCTAGAATTTTAATGACGGTTCCTTCAACCATCAGGGGCGCAGCCTGTCTGTAGGCTACATTTATGTGGCGTGTCATTAAGCAGTCCATGGTACATCCATGTAATATCACAGCTGTGGGACTCTTTGGATATCTTGGTTTGGAGCAGAGATGTCAAATCTCACTACCAGTAAATTAATGCTAAGCCATAAGAATAAATATGTATTCTTAAACCGTGTTTATTTATTTATTTTACTAGCACCAGTTCATGACCATGTGTTGCACTGTTATGGAATCATCATCTGACTCTGCAGCATACAAAGGGATGATGATTTAAGGAAAAGTCACATTAAAAAGTGGAGAAAAACAAACTGCTGATGCCACTGGAACAAATGAATGGTATGCTGTTGCAGTCCCCAGACCTCATTCATCCATGTTTATTCACTGAAGACAGCCATTCAAACAGAATGCCTGCCAAGAATAATGACACGCCACATAAATCTAGCCTACAAACAGAGATCTAAACTGGATGAAGCGACTGCAGTTACTGACATACTACAACCTCCTCAGGTGAAAATGTAATCCCATCAGCAAAGATAGGCTTTGTAAGAGCCATGTGGCTGTAATGTGGCTTTAATAATGCTTTAATGTGTAACGCTTTCCTTTGGGGTCGTGACGACCTCACACACTTCACAGCCACCAGGATGTATATTTTGTTTTCAGACTCCATTGCACTTTACTTCACACATTGTAATTAACACAAACCCCATAAACTACCTGAGAGGGAAAAAAACAACAAAAAAAAACCTTAAAGGTTTGCTGTGCAATAATGATACAGCCCCCTCGTAAGAGGCAACAAATGGGAAAGGATGTGATGTACTATAATGCTATGATCATGGCAGCAATGCAACAAACTGGATGCCAGCTGTCACAAAACGCCACAGAAGAACAACTAAAGCAAAAGCAGCATAACATTCACTGACCAAAATACCATACAACACTGGATTAATTATAGTACTTGTTAAATTGTTAAGTGTCCGTTCTTAAATCATAATATGAAGTATATGATATAAAAATAATCATAATATGAAATATGTAGCTTTGTATTTTTTTTTACATTTTATCTAAACATTTATTATGTTATAATAATCTCCGTGTGTGTGTGTGTGTGTGTGACAGTAGACATAATCCATAAATATTAGTCATTGAGTGGACAGTGCCGTTACACTACCTGCCGTTGCGTGGCGCTGTATCTGGGGTGGTTTTGCACCGAGCGGAAGCAGAAGAAGAGAGGAGGCGGAGAGCCACGTTAGTGCGCGGTTGAAGTAGCTTGTTCTTCTAGTGCAGCTTTAAAACGACTCAACACCCCCTTAACAACCACCATGAACGGGTTGGACGAAGAAGCCATGGCTCCGCAGACATTTCTTTACGGTGAGATTAGACTCGTGTGTTTAACTTTCTTTTTAATTAAAGGGGCCATGTCCTCATGCGGGGCTGCTGGTAGCACTGCTCATGTCAGAACAACAGAACTAAACTCTTTTAGCTCCTCTAAAACACACGACAGTGTCCGTGTTGTTGTATTAAAGCGTCTGCAGTGTAACACTCGTTGTGTTTTAATGGTTGTGACAGTGCTGCAGGAGTTGAATTCGTCCCGGTGAACAACGCGGTCACACACGTGTTTGACAATCAACATGGCGCCGCCTGTGTTTTCTGACCAGTGTTGATATTGGAGCGTGTTCTCTCCCCTGCAGCTGTTTGATCAGGACGTTTCAGTCGACGTATTCACACGTCCTTGTGTGAACTCTAATTTCAAGTTGTCATTCCAGTGCCGAAAGAAGTGTTCTCAGTGAGAGTGTAAAGTCACGTGGACCCTCTCTGGTTTAAAAAGCAGAGCCTCATTCACGTGCTCTTCCCCGCTGATATCTCCAGTCTTCAATATCAGACAATATATCAGACAGTATCAGTGGTTCACGCTTCAATTCACAGAGTTAAATTCACTTTAATTAGTTAATTGCTTTGACAGTTGTGTTCAGGAAGTTATGTTGTGTTTAATGTAGCGCGCAGCCACAGCAGATAGAAAACGTTTTACTTTTAATGATCTAAAATTTACTATCTTGACTTTACAAGTATATGTTTCTTATATTAACACATTACTGCTAGTTGCTGCCAGTGCCATGTGGGGCTTTCACACCAGCAGTTTCTATAGCTCCCCCTGGCGCCCAACTGCCATTATAGCACTTACCTGCACGTGCCTGCATTCACTGGCCATATTTCATAGTTCAGCTGATTAAATGCTTCATATGTTTCACCACTGACTGCTGCTGTCTGGCACTTGTGTTGATTGTTGTTTGACCTCTCTGTTACAGGGTGTGTGCTGGAGGCTGGAAAAGAGGTGGTGTTCAACCCGGATGAGGATGACTTTGAGCATCAGCTAGATCTTAGGATGGTAAATACCCCGGCATTCAAGGCTTTGAGGGGGATTATAAGAAATGCTGTAGTGTATTTTTATTGTTTGAGGGGAAGTCAAGAAAATGATTAGCAGCTGTCAGATTCTGTAAATTGTTTTGTTTTCAGAGTCTCTATCTACATTTCCTGGTGCAAACAGGTTCAGTGTGAAAGCAGAGAATTACTGACTTGTCTTGCTGTGTTCAGGCCTGTGTGGACCCCAGCACAAAAGATGAACTTCACATGGTGGAGGTGGAAGGACAAGACGCAGAGGGTCAGAAAGTCAAAGCTGCACTGGTCTCTCTGAAGCCCTCTACCCTGCCCAGTGTGAGCAAACATCATCTTCTTCCAAACATGACATTATTAGAAAATTCATGCTTTCTGCTCTGTGAAACATGTTTATAGCCACTTTGGAAGTGATTACCATGTCTTAATATCCTTCCTCCAGGTTTGTCTTGGTGGTTTCACAATAACGCCCCCAGCAGTTTTCCGTCTGAAGGCAGGTTCTGGTCCACTTTATATCAGTGGACAGCACATGATCGGTGAGTATTTGATACAGACAAGAATTGCGATTTAGAGTAAAGTGCACATCCTAAACATATCTTAGATCCTGATATTTAAGAAGCCTAAAATTTAAATGGCTCTAACAGCGATGGATGCTGATCAGTCCTTTGATGAGGATGAGGATGATGATGATGAAGCGGAGGAAGATGAGGATGTCAAAACATCAAAGAAAAGACCTGCTTCTTCCCCTGCACCCAAGGCTCAGGTTTGTTTTACATTCTTTAAAGGTTCAATTACAAACTTTTAAATTTACGTGACCATAACCCACATCTCACCTCTTTCCAGAAAAAAATGAAAATGGAGGTGGATGAGGATGATGATGATGAGGACGATGATGACGATGATGATGATGATGAGTAAGTGTCGGGTTTGTCCCTCAGTGCTTTTCTACACAAAATGAAACCATAAAGTGACTCATTACATATTCTATGTATTACAGGTGGCTGTTTGACTGCTGTCAATTTCCAATCTAAACATTTCCAAACTGCACACAGGGCCATAGATGCAATATGCACATGCACTTAAATCTGTGCATGCATTACAGGCATGTGAAGTATAGGTCATGCTCCTAGGGCATGCAATAAATTTTGCTGTCAGTTTTTTTTTAAACACCTATGACAGTGTTAAAACAGGATCAAGTGGCACCACATGTATACAGAGTTTTTTGTCTCGTTATTGCCGTTCTTTCCATAAATAACCTGTACTGGTCCTAAAAAGGTCATTTTCACATAGTTCGGGTTTTTTTTTCCTCTCTTAGGGATGATGAAGATGATGAGGATGATGAGGACGAGTCACCTATCAAGGTAAGTTACATGTTTTATAGTCCATTACAGCTGTGCCGGCTGAATAATCTGCACCTTGCATCTGCAGTTTCATTAATAGCAACATGTTGTTTCTTTCAGGCCAAGCAAATGCCTTCAAAAAAAACAGCCACTGCTCAGAATGGCAAGAACACAAAACCCAAGACACCAGTGGCAAAACAGGTAACCATTCGTTTTTACATTCTCTTGACTTCTTTATATGCACTAAATAGGCAGCACTCTTAATTTTCTCATTTCTATATTTTATAGGATAAAACCCCTAAAGGAAAGTCACCCAAAACCCCAACAACTCCCAAGGCAAACCTAACACTTCCTGAGATTAAAACCAAGATTTTGGAGACAGTGAAGAAGGTTGGTGTCTGTGGTCCTTTTTTTATGAGGATGGTTTTATTACTGTTTTCTGCTTGCACAGATGAAATTTGACAGTTGTGGATTTAAAGTCTGCTCTTCAGTTCTGATCATTCTTGTTCTTGTTTTACAGGGAGTGTCATTACCTAAAGCTCAGCCCAAGTTTGAGAACTTTGTGAAGAATGGTTATAAAGTTTCAGATGCCAAGGTATATTGAGCTCAATGTGGCCTCGGGTTTTTATCAGGAACCCACTTAACAGTAAAACTCAGCCTGTTGCTGCTACTCAGTCCATTTGATTCTCCCGCTGGGGAACCACTAATATCAGACATTAAAATCTACACAGCAGATGTAACTTTAAAGTTAATGTACAGAATTTCTTTTTCTCATAAAGAGGAAATCCAATAAGAAATGCAAAGCAATAGTTTAATTTGATGTTTTGATTGTCTCATGTTAACAGCTGTTTTCAATGCTTTTTCTCAGGTTGTTGCGGAGCTGTGGAAGTGGAGACAAGCATTGAAGGACCCCAAATAACAATCTAAAGAACAGTAGTTTTATTATCTTTTTATGACACGTTTATATACATAGCACATCTCAAACTGTCTAAAGTCAAACTCAGTCCTTTCAGGTTTTCATCATCAATATATTCTTTGTCTAATCCAGCTCCACCTGCCCTCCTGCATGAAGAGACTGGAGAGGCTGATGTTAATTGGTCCAGATTAGCTTTTTTTGTGAATGTATGAGTAAAAGCCTCACTCGATTATTGGCAGCATTTAAACAATTAAAACAATTATACATAGAGTTTATGCAGACCGCCACATACTAACAAGTCAACTAATAATGGTCCTGGCAAAAGCGTCTCCGTTTTGAAACTAAAATAACGAACGTACAAGGGAACTTCGTCAGAATTGAAAAGTGTCATGTATTTTACCGTCCAGAATTGGTCAGCTGTTTGATATTAATCCACGGGCACCATTAGCCATTGTGATCAAAGTAAGATAACTGCAGCACCCTCACCACGTCTCTGTTAGCCTGCGCAGATTGATCTGTTTAACTGCTTTATGTTGCTGTAGCTGAGGTCCACCAGGCCAAAGGTTAAGCACTTGCTCAATGAGTGACGGAGTGCATGAAGGAATGTGCAAATGAGTAATTTTGTAATTTTGAGTTGCTTAAATGTTCCAGACCAGGTGTGGTAAATTCTTTGAAATAATGTACATTATGTAATAATTACAAAAACAGTAGATAGTGAAATTGAACCACAAATGCTCTTCATGTTATTGTCGAGTTAAGGTTGGATTAGAAATGTGACTGATGCACTGTTACTGTTAAGCAGATCATTCCATGTTTTCAACAAATGGGAGTTTATTCAATTTAAAGTATGTTGTGGGGTTGGATGGGCTACAAGATTAAATAAAACAAAATATGAATCCATAGTAAGTGTTCAGTGTCTTTTTGAAAATGATCATTTCAAAGAAATGCCACTGTTACTTCATAAATGTCCTGAATTTGATGTTTTTTCTACTTCACAATTTAGTTAAATAACAGGAACGTGAAAGTACAATGTGAGATGTCCTTTGATATTTATATTACTTATATTACTTTTGGAGCTGTAGATGGTCACCTCTTTCACAACTATCCCTAATATGTGTAGTTTGTAAATACATTTACAGCTTCCATTAGGTGATAAGTTTGATCAGGTCTGTGTTTGGAACAGATCAGTAAAAAGCAAGTTAAGCCAGAAACCCAGTTTCAATAAAGCATCACACTGTCAACTAAATCAGTATCCCAAAATTGAAGATCGTTTGGTTTCTTATTGTTTGTACTTCATTACCAAGATATTTTCTATCAGAATATATGTATCTAAGCATTATATACAGGTCCATTCAGTTAATATACAGTAACTTGTCCAACTAAAGTAGTTTACAGTGTACACCACGGGGTGGCAATAAAACCAAAGTAACTTTCATTTTGTTAGCCATGATAAAGCCACTCGCTTAGAAGAAGATGGCTTCCAGCCAGGGCGTCTGATTTCAGATCCTTGCCTCAGTGGGAAAATCATTTGCAGCCTGACCATGTCATGTCTGATCCAACATTTCTAAATGCCAATACAATGACTACATGTGACAGCTGCACATTTATTTTCAATATTTAACCTCACACATTTCAATTTATGCACATAAAAAAAACACATGGTACTATTTTTTCTTTTTTGTGCTGTTTTTATATTGTGGCTCCTATTTTATTGCCTCTATTTCACTGGACACAGGTACAACACCTCATTTCACTGCACATTGTACTATATATGACTGTATGTGACAAATAAATCTCTGGAATCATGAACTATTTGTCAAATGCTCCAAAAGCTTCATTGTTTTAAAAAAATGTGCCAAGAAAATAGTTTACACACAAATAAACTTTCAAAAACATAGAGTAAATTTTTCTTTCACTTTTATTTTATGTACAACAAAAAAAAACAACATTGCAAATTACAATTTAAAAAGTTTTTAAAAACTGAAAATTTGAAGAGTGCAGCAACAGCTCTTGTACATAAAAAACACGATCAAAGCCAAGCCCATTTACACAAACAGTAATCATTGCAGAACAAGTTGAGCAATGGTTCACTCCATTTCTCGTGCTGTGTGTTCGTCAGCAAAACATTGGCAATAAAGGAATCAGTAAGCTGTTCTATATTTTATTACAATCTCACTCCGGCACTTGTTCAAAACTATCTAGTCTACGCTGTTACTGAATGATTTGTGTTGTTCATATAAATAGGGCACAAATACATGTAAATAAATGGTACATTGATTATCAGGTGCCAGATGATGAACTATAATGCATTTTGTCTATACATTGATAAATGGCTTTAGAAATGTCCACTGTTGTATCAGATTTCTGTTTAGTGCATTCAAAACTAGTTCCATACACGATGTGTAATAATGCACAGCACACTGAAACATAGGTGAAAAGGATTCACTACATACGAAGTTGTACAGCAACGTTGTGTTTCACCTCATGCTTAACTTAGTGCTTTACAGGTGTCAACTACATGGACATTATATTACTCTGCAGTTTTAGACAAGGCAAAGCCAGTGACCGTATTCTGGGAAGTAAACGGCTATTTCACACTTAAATGCATCTGTTAGAATAATATTACAGTAACATCACAGGGTAACCCTGATCAAACTAAAATACAAAGTAAAAAACAAGCATGTACTGGTCGCCTCCTGTTCTCCACATCTTTTCAACCTTTCAATCTCGAGTTGGATAAGCACAAATGTCAAAGTCTCTACACCCAGTTTACTCCTGTTCAAACGTACTCCTTGCTGCTTGGGGGTCTGGAGATGGGATACTTCGGTGTGGTTTTGTCTCGTGGGCAGGATGCTGCCAGCATGCCACCTCCCACTACGGCCAGGAAAGCTCCAGCCCAGGCAATGAAGATGGCAGACCCAAACTCATACCTTTAAAAAAATGATTTAAAATCCATTAAATAAAAAGAATGAAATAGACAATAGACAAGCACTTGAACAGTGGATGCAAATGTGGACGCAAATGTCTGGATGGACCAGAAGAGGCAGGCTTTTATCTTATAACCCAGCATGTTTACAGATACTGTTACAGATACGTGCTTCGTGCTGGCACATGTCTTTGACAGTGCAAATTTTATACAGCCTAAAAGAAAATACTAGAACGCACGCATGTACTTACTTGGTATTGACAGGGGTGAAGGGGTTGTAGAAGGCCTGGATGATGTCGTGGGCGAACCAAGAGCAGGCGACAACAGAACACAAAGCTGCAGGGGAGGAAAGAACATTACCACTGACACTGTTACAAATCCAGTGATAAGTAAGAGAAACAGACAGCTTAAGTAGGATTCTTACCTCCGATCAGGATGATAATGCCGGCGGTCATGGCGATCCGGGCTTTACGAGCTTTGTCATCCCCTCCACAGTTTGTGCACTTCATTCCCATGCAGGCTACACCCAAACCAGCCAGCGTTACAATAATGGCGACAATCATGAGGGCGCGGGTTGCCTGGAGCGCACCTAGATAGAAGGCAAATTTCCGACAGTTATTTTTAACAGTCAGTACACTGTTGTAAAAGGTGTGGCAACATGTAACATGCTTCATATGCATGAAACACAAAAACTTTTTGGGAGTGCAACGATTTTCTTCTGTGATTTGTAACAATGGCACATATACTGACATTTTCTTTATATATTTTAATGAGTTGCTTTATTGTGCTTTGGACAAACAGGCTGGCTTTATGTCTCACTGCCGCTCCCTCTAAAAGAAACTGGCTCTAACCGGAAGACCAAAGAAACTGCGAGGAGAGGGGGTGGGTGGGGGTTTGTATGCCTGCAAGTCTGAAACAGGTCTAACCAGGTTTCAGGTTTCATTACAAGGAAGACACTCCCTATTGCCAGCCTTCACAGGCCGCTTTTCAGCAGGTGGATATTTCTGATACAGAGGCTACTCTAGAATGTGAAGAATGTCCAACATGGTTTTTACAGTTTTGGCGTCTTATGTTCACTTGTGCATTGGCAGATTCGGAGCAGGTATTTCTGAGCCATTATTTGTGGAGTAAGTTCATATCTAACCACAGTTTTGAAAATCACACAATGGTTATCGGAGTTGGTTTGTATTTGTTTGCTGAGCTGATAAAGCCCATTGTGCTAGATATTCTAATCAGTTGTTTCAATAAATCATAGAAAAAATAAAAAAGAGAAGCTACTTTTTTTTTAAACAAAGCTTGACAATAAACAGATATTTACAGCTAAAAGTGTATTTTAGTAAATATATTAGAACAAGATGACTGAGATTAAGCTGTCTACAAAGCTGAAAGCAAGTTATGAAAGAGGGGTTTCTAATAACCAGTTGAATTTGAAAGATGCAAGTGAACAATCAAAGTGTCATACCACAACTGGCCCATTTACCCGCCAGTTTCAAGATGGCAGACAGGAATATAAGAGTTATAAAAACAAAACAAATAACTAAATAAAATGCATGGATTTCAGACAATGATCACACATGTTCCAAATTTTTCACTTAACAGAATTTTCTTTTCGTGACCTTCATGATTACTGTCCCTAAACCACCCAGGAAGCAAGGCCGACAGCCTGATAACCTGATAACCAGATCGGCGCGTCGTGTCCTCACATTTTTTGGAATAATCAAAGTAAATTCACCATGTCATATGATTTTAAATTCTGTACAATCTGTCTAAATAATTGACCAGGAAGTGTTTGTTGGGGCTGGACCTCAGACATGTTGAGTAAACAGTGGCCCATACAGGTGATGTTTAACCTTTAACTGCCTGAGTAATGTAATGTAATGTACATCTACACAAAGAGGTGGAGGACGTGAATATGATCACTTACTCTGTCACAGTAAAGAGAAAAAACTAGCATGTGACATTTACTACTGTGACATTAACCCGCAGTGGGGTTAAACCACAGGTAAGAGCTGGCTAACATGGCAGTTAATACAGAGTGAATACAGGGGGGTTAATATGTGACTAAACCGGTTGGCCCGGGCCGCACTCATTTAACAACGGCTATAAGGAGCGTCTCTGTGTGTGTGTGTGTGTCTCCTGCTAACACCGGTCTTTAATTAACAACAACACAAAACTAAACAACTTTAAAACTCCTGGTTGTTTGTGTGTCTACACTTGTAACCTTCATTGAAACAAGTAAACCACACAGGGGCCCTGGTTTAAGTGATAGTCTGAGGAAGAGGGGGTGTAAACAAATGGCTGTTGTGTAGCTTACTGCTGAGCTGCAGGATGGAGTCGAACACTTTGCACTGGATCTGGCCTGTGCTCTGAAAGGCACAGGACATCCACAGTCCTTCGTACATGGCCACCGCCGTGATGATGTTGTCCCCGGCATAGGAGGACATCTTCCACTGGGGCAGAATGGTGCCGACAATGAGTCCGATGAGGCCCAGGAGAGAAAGGACGAAGCCCAGGATCTGCAGACCGGAGTTGGCCATTTTCTCTTCGTTGATTTATAAAAAAAAACTTCGACGTCCACCTGTTGACAAGATTCGAATCCCGCACTTCTTGCTCTCTGACGACGTATAACCAGTCAAACTGATCAAATGTCTTATTCCTTTAGCCTCCTGAGACGAGCTCGCAGAAAAGTTATTACTTAAATGTAGATTTGGTCACTGTCCTCGCGCACCTGTTCCTCAGCCGCACCTTACTGGAGCAGGAAATAACGGGGACGAGCCTTTTAGGCGGTTTCTGATGCAGGTGGGCGGGGACGCGCACGCAGTTTCGACTCATCAGCCGTAGCGCCAAACACCTGAAGTTTCATGACGTCAGTGTTTCCGGAAGCGGACCCCTACACTGACACGCGGCGCACAGGTGGGATGGTGGCATGCAGTCCATACATCATACATGTGAGTCATCCTTACAGACGACACAACGTCAACACAAACACAAACAACAACAGATACATTTGGTGGTAATATCACAACTAGTAGCCAAAGAAGCGTATCTCATGCGAAATTTAATGTTTACACACACGTGTGTGTGCGCGCGTGTGTGTATTGAGTGTGGAATGTTTATGTTTTGTATTATTGCCATAGTTCTGAAGTTTTGTGTTATATCCAAGTCTACGTCATGAATTTTATTTATTTATTTATTTATTTGTTTGTTTGTTTGTATGTTTGTTTATAATATGTGATACAATCACATATTAAGAAAACCATTCAATACATAATATTTACATAATATTTTATATAAAATGGAAGTAAAAACTTTCTAGCCAGAAATTACTACATACTATATGCATTCTATCTATCTATGTTCTATGTATCAGTCTGTCTCTCTGTCTGTCTGTCTGTTTGTCTATCTGTCTATCTATCTACCTATCTACCTACCTGCCTACCCATCCACCCACCATGAAATATAGTTTTTAAAAAAAGATTTTTATTATTAAAGGCTAGAAAAAATAAAGGGCTGCACAAGAGTGCAATATTGAAGATCCTGTAGAATGGGAAGTGGCATTACTATAAGGAGAAGTAGTGTGGGAATTGACGTTTATAGAATTACAGTAAAACCATAAAAACAAAAAAAAATGTTCTGGATTGTTCTCAATTTTAAATACTTTGATACACTTGATTTAAAGACAAATAAATTCTATGAAGTGTTTTATCCTTAAAGGTGTTAATTAGTATTACTGTTTGGCTGAACTAAAATTACATCACATCTGTGTGTGTGTGGGCGCGCGTGCACGCACGCACATGTGTCACGCATGTGTTTGTCTTTGGTTTGAGTTACAGGAAACAGTAAATGTCTCTCTGTACACTGCACTGACATTAGCATGTGCATTTTCTTCTGCAACAGGTCAGTGCCGTTGAGGTACAGTGCATTTTGAAACCGAGGCAACTGGCAAGGAAGGAGTGGCTCACACGCTCAGTGACATAATTCCGAAGTAAATAGAAGTTACTCAAGATGAATCGATTGTAACAACAATCTTAAATTTTCTGTCAGATTATTGATCATCCAGGATCATCAGTACATAGTACATCGTATGTAGATATCCTGTAAAACCTTTATATAACAATATTAGTTGCTACTATGGGAATGAGAGGTAGCCTATGAGTCATGGTTTCCTGCAGAATCTGGATCAGTTGTGGTTGATCAAAACTGAATGTGAACAGGAGCAATACCTGACTAAGATACATTACAGTTCATTTGAGTATTGGTCAATACTAACATCTGTGACAGGCCGCTCCCATTTCTTACTCTATTTATTGTCCAGTGTATGTCTATGTCTTTTATGGACTGCTACTGTAAGAAAAGAGTAAGAAAAGAGAATAGAAAGAGAAAAGAATAAACATTTTCTCTTTCATATAAATGATTGTTTTGTATTGTCTGTATATTACTAGAGAATTCTTTCTACCTTTACTATATATGAGAGGATATTTGGCCTCTAGTTACACCAAAGCATTTTACTATGTTCACGAGGCAGAGATGTAATCCAGGAAGCTCAGGCGGAGTTTTATACTCTGAAGTGCTGCCTGGCACTTCTCAACAATTTACTATGACAACATGAGAGTAAGCTCAATAAACCTGGCACGTGGTTTGTTTTCAGTCAGATCGAGTTAAAATTGTATATTATATCAGACTGACTCCAATTGTTTACTTTAGAAATGACATTTTATATGAAGTCTTTGCTACATATTTAAAAGTCCAACAAGGTGAAAATATAAACATTAGCTTCAGTGCGGTGTATGGCAGATTCAGTTCCCTATTTGTCTTTTACAGGTACATTGCCATACAGTTGTGGTCTGATCATGGCAGCTACTAATTTACCCTGGGAGCTGAATGAGTTATTTTACCAGTTGAACAGGTTTTACTGAGCACCTGCAGCAGTTAGCAGTTCATGGAAAACATAAAACATGCCACAAAGAAACAAGTAAGGATTAGAAGCAACAGGCATGGATTTCTCACACATTTACTAGATTGCATGATCTTATCTGTGTGTGTACACTTTGATGATACGAGCCTTGCACAACATTGAGAATTTTCAAATTGATACTGACAGTCACTCTCTGAGTCATCACATGAACAACAGGCGTTCTGCACGAAAACTGTTTCACTTGTCACAAGTTTCTTGACCATTCTGATGACTCATCTAAAGACAAAACAGGTGACCTTGACTGAAAGAATGTTAGTGTTTACAAGGACCTCAGCAGGGTGTGTCTATTCTGAGTGTTTTTCAACAAATTGTTATAAATAATTTACTGAGGACTGATTTTAATTGTTTGGACTGTAGCTCTTGAACTGGGCTTCCACAACAGAAAGAGAAATTATGGGCTTTCTTACAAAAGAAAAAAATTGTGTTCAGGATTTATTTGTCATCATGTGCCTGTCAAGGCTATGTGATGTTGTTGTTGCTATTATTAATAACTTCCCCCCAGAAAATGAAAATAAATTCCACAAAACCATGCAAACTACAGTATTAAGTACCTGGACAAATAAAATTAAAGTGAAGTATTATACACCCCATTCGTGTTTCCTAGTTAGGATTTAACCTTGACATTTAACCCTGGTGAGATGATGATACTGTAATGACTCACCTGCCCTCTCTCCCATAGACATAATAGAGGAGTAGGCGACCACTGCTGCCTACTGGTGCTGACGAGACGTGGGGCCGCCATCTTGGACCGGTCACCCGCTCCACTCAACGCAGTCTGTCAATGAACGGTCAGCGCATTTAATTAATCATACCTCACTGAATACCGAACTGATTCTCACGTGGTTTTCTTTTTTTTTATGCAAGAGTCATGCACGTAGCTATGATACAGGAATATTCTGATATGATATAAAGTGACCAGGCGTCCGAGATCAAAACTGCGTCGACTCCTCCATTATGTCTATGCGCTCTCCTGTCTGTCTGTTGTATACTTTCAGTCTAATGAGCGGGATACAGAGGAAAGTTCACAGAGGGGTTGATGAAACAAATATAACTCAATGCTGCCACCTAGTGGTTAAATTGAACATGGGACGAGGCTGTAAACAGCCATTTTATTCCCAGCTCAGTGGCTGTAACTAAACACCACTTGCAGCCTGCTCCTTCTCTATCAGTGGTTTATTGCTGAGTTCTCTGGGAACTGTTCCCAGCAGATTCTTTTCTCATATACACTATGGATCATGTTCTATGTTCAGTATGTCTATGTTCAGTATGTTTGAAAAGTTAGTTGGTGTGTCTAAAGATACACACATACCGGTATATGTATATATGCGTACATAAACATTATTAAGGCCAACAGAAATTATACAATGAAAAATGTTAATTTCACCCAACAGCCACTATGTTTTGTTTTTTATTATGCATCATATTTCTGGTATGACTACATTCTCAACTGATGTCTTTGATTTTGTATTTCAAATGCACCATGTAATAGGAATATATCAGATCATCAACAGGCAGTGCCTGATTGATAACAAATGAATTTTGTTGATTATGGTTGTCATTTAGGATGTACACCTGTGCTTTGGGTAAGGCTCAGCCCCACAGTAAGAAAGTTCTTGGTTTGAATCCCAGTTCATCCGTAGGCCTTTCTGTGTATGTGGCTTTTCCATATACTGAATCTTGAGTTGTGATAGGAGGTTTGGCAGTCACTGCATGCGGAACCACAATTAAATTCACCACATTGAACATGAAACCACCAAGGTTGCGATGTTCCCACATCTGTTTAAATTTAGCATGCAGATTCATATAATGGAAACATGTGCACACTGAGGTTAATTGGTTCCTCCAGCTATCGTGAGAACGACATTTAGCCTAATGCTTTAATCCTTATTTGCTGCATTAAGAAATATGAAGCTCCATTGAGTGTAGACTGCTCCACTCCACTCCATTCACTCCACTGTGTGGGAGAATAATCTTATATAAAGCACGAGTCATGCTTCCATGAGATTTGAGATGCCACAGTCGAGCTCAGGGAAGATCAGAGGAGGAGAGAGCGGCCTGTCTAACCCTGACTGGTGCCAGGTCACATAGGGGAACCCATTTAAAAAATCAGTGACAGCCCATAGCAAACAGTAATCTGCCTGTTCAAATGCTGCCCAGTTCAGCTTTTGTTGTAGAGTTCAACTTGCAGCCTAAACCTCTATGTCTGTCTGGATATGAGCCATTATCCACTTACCATGGTTATCACTGATAGATTGGAATGCCTTATTGACTGCTGGGTTATGAATGAGAAGTAATTGCAGCTGTTCATGTATCTAATGCATTTTACGAACATAATCTTGGAGCTTTGAAAAGAGAGTTTGACTCTTGAGTAGATCAGAGAGATGGTTAATCTCAGGCTACATAAATATCTTGTCTGGCCTGGATTGTCTTCTGACATTTATTTTCATGTTTTTCACTTCTGCATTAACATCACTTTATGCATACAGCAACATGTCAGTCTTATATACTGCATATGTATCATTTGCAAAATATAACGTGAAGTTTTATTTAGATTGTTAAAGGCTCCATAATCAGAAAAAAAAATTTCAGTCCACTGTGACTGACAGTTCTCATATGACAGTATGACAGTGAGAGCTCTTATATTCATGTCCATGTCGACAGTTTATCAAGCAGAGCTTTCTGATGATTTCATCATCATATCACTGAGACTTCTTCATGGTAAGAGTTATGGATATTTTCGTGCACGCTCAGCACTGTGCTGTTCAGAGAACAGGCCTGTGCAAACAGTGAGTTTCACATTGTCACAGTTTTCTCACAGTGACCTTGACTCAGAAGGTTTGCAGGCAGTTCCCCGTGCCCCAGTAGATTTCTATAGAAACTGTACTGCACTGTTGAGAATACACAGGTTACTGGATGCTTATTTCTGTCGTGGCAGCCTGGTGCACCTCAACTCTATTTACATAAAGCTGGATCCTGATGACCATACTTATGTATGGTACTTATACTTATATGTTAACACTATCTCAAAAGAAATTCATGTGAAAGCCAGCATGTGTACTGACCCCCTGAAGTTTGTATTAACAGTACTGGCGTCTTCAAAATTAAATATGTTAAAAACGCAGGAGGGGGGTTGTAGACACAAGTGTCAATTTAATGACTTAACCAAGCATAACAAGAATTTTATTTAAATTCATTAAAAGAAATCCTCTGGCAGATACCAAAAGCATTAAGCACAGTAGTTTATAAATTTGAAATTAAGAAAAGAAGGCAAAGCATCAAAGACACTGCTTACAATCATACAAATATATGTTATTTTATTGAATAATATTCCAGAATAAGATGTCTCCTTTTATTTCATTTAGGAGTTACAGTAGAAATGTACACAGGCCTGATGGCAAACATGGAGCGAGGGTGGGTTGACCGTTTGATACTGAGTAGGAGTCATCCCCAGTGAGCCAAATAATAGTGACATATGCATGCTTTGCAAAAAAAAAAAAAAAAAAATCCCCATGTCAATCTGACAGTTTGTAATTATTGCAGCCAGAGATGTGTTGCCTGCAAATCCTGACTGTAGTTTGTTAGCCGTGTTAGCTTTCATTGCATATTGCTGTTCTTCTTTCCTTCTGTACTGATTCACTAAGATTCACTAAGTGGTCAAGAAAGCCATTTCCTTCCTGCTGTTTGCTTTGGCTCTTATAGTAAGGAGTTCCAGCATGTGTCTGAATCCCTGGTAATGCTCAGGAGCTTCTCTCCGTGGCTCATTAGTACCCAGACCCGGTTTTATTTATGGCTTTTTTTGGTCATTTTAAAATTATTTTTATTTATTTATTTATTTTGGAAGACAGAAATATTCAAAGAAACCCAAGTCCTTCACTCATAGAAGAGAGAGGTGTCAGGAACGTTCTGGAAGACTTGCGTGACTAAGTCTCATGACCACAAAGGTCGTTGCTGGGAATAGAAGGACACATGTTGCCTTCAGATGTTGTTTTCCTGCTGTTTTCACTTGAATGCATTGCATCTTGCACAAACACAAAACTCAGTCGCACAGTGGGATTCAGTTTGGGTTCACTCACTAGAATAAATCAGAGACAAAAATACACCAAAGAGAGGAGCATAGAAACACACGTTCTGTCCCTAGCAGGGAAGGAAACAGAGTGAAGATCAGCTTAAAGACAATCCAAAAAAAACAACAACAACAACACCAACACACATTATATCAGTACATTTCTGAAAACAAAAAGACCCGACTTAATTAGATGTACATTGCATTACTGACATGACATTGATGTAAACTGGCATCATTCCATACATTTAAATCACCCAGGCAGGTTTGGTAGTTTGTAAGTACTGTATATGGCCATGTTGTATGAAGATCAATAGGAAAACTTTACATCCTTCACATGGGTTGCATTTCTCACATACGCTGCCACTCACTTATACAGAAGGATTCAGTCTATAGGAACAAAAATACTCTGCAGTTTTAAAATAAACACCTTCTGCACTGTGCGCTTCATAACAAATGCTTAGAAGTTATTAGACACAGTGTTGCAGCCAAGGCTCAGCATTGTTGAGGTGTCTTTCAGTATTTAATACAGAACAACAGTGAGTATTGCGCGCGTACTGTACAACATTTGATATAGTTAGCGGACAGATGTTTGTTTTGTTTTTATGGGTTTTGCATAAAACGGTTTCCACAAACACATCCAGAGATTGATCTGTTGTTTCTAACACCACCTACTGGATTCATCTCCGTGTTTTGTTTGTTTCTTTTGTACCCCTGATTTAGTGTGTTGCCTTTTAGGAGCCATCTCCTTCCATCAGAGGGCGCTAGACATACATAGATTTTCCCTTTCACTTGTCATGGTACTTTGGTATGATGCCCTTCAAAGCAGATGTTGCCAGTGTATGTGCTGAAGATCTCCCCTGGTCGTTGTTAGTTTTACAGTGCACTGGAAGCTGTAAATTGGTGCTGTCACTCTCACACACCGGCGATGACTAAGCTGCCGTCTGACATTCATTATGACCCTTCATCTCTCTGACAGTGATATATTAAGGGATTCCCTGGTTGTATACAGCCACGACCTTTTTAAGAACCTCCCAAGACAGTGAGTTCACTGTTAAATACTTCTGCCCACTGCCTGTAAGGTGCAGTCTGCCAATTAGTTATGCTTTAAGAGACATATGTTTTGTGGTTTGTGCAATTTATGATTATGCAGCTGCACTATCTGGCCTGCATGGGCGGTGTGGCTGCTGCAGTTTGCATTGTTTCAGACACGAGGAAGTGATGGGGCTCTGAGGAAACGAGCACAACCTTTTCTGTCTGTTGTTGCCCAGTTGGATCCTCTTTGAGTTCACAAATAGAAATCAAGCAACAGCCCTCTGAGTTCATTACAAACAAATAGATTTCCTTGTCTCTGACTGACCTTGGGGAGATTTTCTTTTTTTTTTTTTGCAACCGTCCCAGGTTGGCTGCTCTCTCGTTTATGTTTTATTGAGTCTATCGATCACTGTTTCTGCCCCGCGCCCTTTCTTTTTCTCCTTGCCTCTGTCTTGTCTTACCTGACTCTTAATCACAGATACACACACAGACCTTATAAACACACCATAGGTAAACACCTACGCAGGCAACAGTGTTGAAAAAGGAAGTTAAGAGGCTGGAGATATAGTCGGACGTGGGTAAGGGGATGTGTGTAGGAAGGGGATGATGACTTTAAATCTCATGTGTGAGCACACATATTATGTCAGTATTATTATATTCCAGTTAATCACCTCAACCTCAACCTCTTGTCTCTCTTATTTCTTGAAACACAATTTAAAAAAAAAAATAACAAAATGCATTTTAATATTAGTTTCTCTCAACGACTACAGTTTACTATGGCCTTTACATTTGCATTGTCTCCCACTATAACATTCAAGAAGATAACTAGTTTCACTTTAACAGCTTCATATTGTTGCCTTTATTGCACCTACTGTTGTCAACCTCTCTGTACATTCATTTTTAAAAAATCCAACCCCTCACTTTATATTTGCATCTTTTACATTCAACTTCTACTCCAGTCTTCACTTTATATTCATCACCAGACTACTTATCAGTCTAATTAACATTTCTCTCATCTCTGTGCTCATCTGTCTACTTGCAGTATCACAGTCTGACAACTTACTGTGGCACTCATTACATCATGATAATAAGCACCGGCTGCTTTATGGGATTAAAAAAAATCGATGGAGGAATTCTGATCGCTCTCATAATTTAAGACATTGTGACAGGCTGAGTCAATAAGTTTGTTTACTCTCTATCGGCCTTTATCAGCTGCAAAATAATTATGCAGTAATTATTGATAGAGTTCTGTTTGTTATTTTTCCAGCAACATGGTGAGTTTACACAAATACTGAAAACACTGAATGCTGACTAAAATAAACTAGTAACATTGTACATACTACATGCTGTGCTCACATTTTGATATCGCACAGTAATTAGTAATGCACGGTTAGAAACCCTGCTAGGATGAACCAAATTCAGCAGGGAGAGGGCACATTAGTTTGTCAGAAATACATTTGTAAATCTACAAGCAAAACTGAATGATATTCCCTCTGGGGATTCCCAGAGAGTGACAAGACGTAATGGAAAAATGCAAAGCCCCCCCAACTAATTTCCTCCATAGACCCCTGTCATAAATAGCGCTCAGTGCCTCACCTGTCTCTTTGCCTCACGGTCATTAGCATATCCACATGCTGCATTAAGCCCCGCCGGGAATCGTGCTTACTTTACTGCTGAACTTCCTTATTACATCCCTCAAGAATACACCTGCTAATCCCTCACACTTTCCAAACACCTGCCCCCATGTGCTGAACTCCTAACAATTCAACGCACAACTTCAGACTTACTTCCACCTTCAATACAGGACCTTCTCAAAGCCTCCGTTTCACCTTCTGTAACCCATCCTCACATTATTTTACTGGTACCTAAACCGAGACGCTCTCCCCGCTGCATTGACCGTGGTCCTTATCTCCCATCATGAGCGTTTCTCTAGCATAAGCATCGCTCTCCCTGACATAACAAGGGAATTTCTGCTTTTGTTGGCGGTATCCATGCACACTGGCTTTGACGGAACCTCATAGTGACATTGTTTTCCTCGGTGTACTTAGTCGAGTAGACAGTACCCAGCAGCAGACAGAACCGAAATAACCTGACAGCCTCAACGTCTGTCAGGACATGGCTTATTTTTCACATAACAGTTGTCCATAAACCAACAGCAAATAAAAAGAACTTCAGGTTATTGCATCTACAAAAAAAAAAAAAATTAGGTAAGTCAGTTCAGGCCCCGTGAGGTTGACACCGCACATCCTCCTACTTGACATATTTCTGCCTCACCACAGTCAGTGAAGGCTGTTACATAAGACAGAAATAATATGTTAGACAGACGCATCAAAGACACATTTTTGTTTCTTGCCTCAACACATAACACGGCAGAGGTTACACGATGCATCTCTATCTAACCTCAGCCTGGGCGCGCTCATTCACGCAGTGGATCGAACAGAAGACATCCACACTGGGGTTAAAAACACAGTCGCACGGGGACGTTTGACTCAGACGACTGCATTTTTGAGGGTGATTCCTTCAAGGTGATTCGATAAAGCAAGCGAGTGTTAAAGCTGCCAGGCATCTTCAGAATAACAAGTGCTACAGCTCTGAGGCTTTTGATGTTGGGCTTTGAACTTGGCTTTATGCTGACAGGTGACTTGATTTTGCATCCAAAATACCAAAACAGGTTGGATGTGATGCAATAAAAAGTGTTCAAGTGGTAGAGAAGAGTGTCTTAATGGAGTGTGTTGCTTCTTGTCTCACTCATTCACACAAACACTTTTTTTTCTCTTATTTGAAAATGATCTTTTGTCCTGTTTGTATAAATATTGAGCAGGACTTTTGATCCTTTTAACCGGAGTCCAGTTTAAGACTTAGTAATTTGATGGTCTCTTTTATGACTCATCTTCTCCAGAAGAGTAGTTATTTTAATAACTTTCCAGGCAGTGGCTCTTTCTTTTGTGCTTCATAAAATTCCTATCATCCTCTGAAATTTAGATTTTGTCATAGTCATCACTTCTAATTATAGCCCAGCATTATCATATTAATCACATTTTTGCACACAGTACTCACATCCATGTCTTTTTTCATCTGTCATAAATCAACGATGGGTTGAAATATTCACCACCCCCCCCAAAAAAACAACAACAAAAACAATCAAAAGAATAATTGATATTGGTTTACATGTGATGACCTACTCTTTAAATAGTTTTGTACACAATTTCAGTTTGACTTCCTGCTCTGGTGACCTGACCTGACCCAGACTTCCTGCGGATATATTTCCTCTGTGAGCTGTTTAATCTCACTTTGAGCTTTCGTTGACCTTGGCGATTAGCTTAGCTGGTCGGCAGATGGTGGGTGGAAAGCTGCCTGAGCCACACTGTCACCAACTTTAGGGCTGGAGAGGGGGCCCACGGGGTGAAGATTATGATGCAGAGTCAGCGCCGGAAATGCTCGAGTGGTGAATATACAGCGCAGCAGAGCAGACGGTGGGTAGGCGTGTGAGAAAAGATGAATTTGTCAGCGAGGCAAAGAAGCTTGACTACGACAGAAATGAAGGAGACGGTGCATTAAAAAGTCTCGGAGGGCAGAAGAGGTTGTGAAGGAGAAATGGTAGTAATCCTGGCTGGGGTGCTGGGCTTTCTCTCTGTTGTGACAGGTGAGGGGGGGACTCCTCTCTCAGGTCTTTCTGGCTGCTGACGGACTGCTGACCATATCCCGCAGCATCATGCAGTGCACTTCGGAACCAGGCTGGGCCCTCAGCCACCCTCAGTGCATATTTGGTAACTTTGGTTCCAGTGTCACTGCTCCCCGTCGTCCCACCCTCAGGCTCCTGTGCTATGAGGCGTCAGCTTCGGGAGCCTCTTTCCGTCCCTTATTTAGGGAGGGCGAATCTGATGTCTTGGCTGTCTTTCTCGGTGGACTCACTGGTTCACCGGCGAGCTCGTGCAGCGATGGCTCCTTATACATCGCAACTGTGCGACAAAGATATATGTAGACACTGCTGATTAATAATTAAGATAAAGTGATGTGAATTTTGCTCAAGTGACATAAAGGACACAAACCCTCGATAACTTTAGGCAGGAAATGTGCAGCTCCTTTGTTCTTCTTAACCCGGTTGCCCTTCATCACCTGGCCGTCACGGTTGATACCGATATACCAGGATCGGCCAGACTGGGTCTGGCGATACAGCAGGGAGGAGTATGTAACATAGTAGTTCTCAAACACACTCTCCTTGAACTTACACTCCGGAGTGAAGTGCTCCTGGAAAGCAGAGGTGGAAAGGTGCATTTTGATTAGCAAACAAAACACGAGCAGAGAAGAAGAGTAATGTGCAAATGTCATCAGGGACCTGCAACATTATTTCTTTGAACATGAGCTTGAGTGTGTAAATGCACACAACACGGACACAGGCAGTGAAAAACATTAATTAGGTGACTGCTCCCTGAGGGAAAAGATGTATAGAGTTATATCCGGACTTGTGTTTCTTTAAGAACATGAACCTCGTGGTCCTCTGGGAACAACAAGACAAAGATGCAAACTATATGATGAGAGCATGAACATCTAAGTGCTAAACATAATGCTTTCCCAAAGGAAAAGAGAGGAGAAGATGAAAGCAACAAAACACTGGCACCTACACCAATGAGATAACAAATAAAATCTCCACATACACATACATTACATACTGTACTTGTAAATGACTGATATTCATCAATCTCAAATTTGGAAGAAAAACCTATTTTTTTATAAAAATCCTCCCAGCTGATGGGCTCAAACTATAATATGTAGATCGGATTTTGTTACTAAGATAATCCCTGAAAATAAACACTATTTGAATGATGCAACATGCATACATTTTGTTTTGACACATTGAGTTTAATGTGGCTGTTCATGTTTTGGGCACTAACTGAACCACCTTATTCCGTCACAAGGATATTCACTTTGGTCTGTACACTGTGGAAACATCTCAGCAAGGTTTTGCAGGGGCATTGTAAAAAGTCAATCTTGTTTAACAAATTGGTGCAAAATCATAAAATAGAGGGGGTCCTCGTGTTACGACGGAGATCCGTTCCTGAGAATGTGTCGTAACCGAATTTCGACGTTAGTCGGAACATACATTAATGTGTATGTAATCCTATGTAAATAATAAGTTGTGCCACTAGATGTCGCTATAACACCACCCTACAATAAGAGTTTACTATGGTGAATTGCCTTTTGTCACCGTAGGGGTTGATATCGCGAGTGTAATGAGCATTTCCTTTAGATTTCTGATATCAACCTTGAAGACCCTGTGTTGTGAATAAACCTACAGTATTGCCACGATCCCGAACGCATCTGTGTCCGTGTGCATCTCCTTACCGGCTGCAGCTGCACCCCGCCAGCCGTCCATTTCACATAAGTAAACACAAGGCAGAGTAGCCTAGCTGTGCTGTGGAGGTGTTGGAGAGCCAGCAGGCGCACTGAGAGACAGAGAGAGCGCTCACCAACTAGTTCCCGTGCGAAGTCTGTACGTATGTACGGGGCAAACCACTTAAGCCGAAACAAGGAAGTTTACGGGAGATGTGTCGTAACCACGAAAACGACGTAACTCGCGACCGTCGTAACACAAGGACCCCCTGTATACACTTTTATTTTCAGAGGTCACAAGTAAAAAAGGTTGGGAACCACCAAATCAGCAGGTTTTTGCTTGTGTTATATAGAACGCAAACACAAAAAATGAATCCTCCGTCCTCCCCCCACAGGAGAATTATCCCTTTATTATAGACTACTCTCATGTGCGGTTATTCGTCCGTGACTGGCTAAATCTAAGTAGACGTTACAGAATCTAATTAGCAAATCTTGGATCAAGTCCAGCAGTTCAGCTAGTCATTGTAAATGATCGCTTTCTTACCGCACTACCCCTCCCTCTCTGTCCTCAACATAAGGACTACTGAGCCCTGCTTAACGTTGACGAGTGATATTAACCAATAGCGACAGACATACATCTCTGTTAGTCTCTATCAGGGTCCCTCCCTGTCAGAGAGCAAAGCCAATCTGTGGGATTGATTAAGTGAGAGCAGCAGGGCAGAAAGAGCTGAGTGGAGAATTTCTCTGAGACTCGGGACAATAGAAGGGGGTCGAAGGATCACAACTTGGCATGGACCAGCTTTAATAAAGAGCCAGAAGTAGTTTGAGATGTTATAGAGGACCTCCAGTTTCACACGAATCATAGATCATCACCTTCCCCGTTCACAGGCAGCTGCCGTCTTTAGCACATGACCATTCAGGACTTTATGCCCTTACTGCATCCACCTCCTTCCATTGCGTCACCACAGTTTATGCCCATGTAATAGTAATTCAAAAAAAAAAATCAAGCCCTGAGCCTTAACTCAACAAACTCTATCACTCCCATCGCCACCACATCGCAAAGCTATTTTAAGATCCTCTGACAGGTTTGATATCTTCTGCTGTGCTAACACAAAGAGGATGGGATCGATAGATGATCCGCTTCATTCATTATTAATCAGGCCCGAGAGCAAGAGGGGTGGGAAGTGTGGGAGACAGAAGGGGAATGGTAGGAGAGACTCTGGGAGGACAGAGAGGTTGCTGGGTAATAAAGGAGATTAGTGAGAAAGGGAGAGACCTGCTTCTTTGCACAGGCTCTGGTTACCAGCACCCACGACCTGACACTTATGTCCCTGTGGGAAGAGTAGCCATCACTCCAGTAAAATACCCTTCAGCTCAACCTCTGAAGTGCCACCAGCCATAACCCCTCTCCCAAGTCATCCTATAATTACCCCCTCATCATCAGTCCCATGAAATTAGCCTAATGATAGAACCCACATCTTCTGTATTTCATTCATGTAGGTCCTGAGAGAAAAAAAAATACAAACAGGAAAGACATGAAATAAATGTTATTTTGTAATCACATAACACAATGGCCGATCTGCTTGTTCCTAATTTGACAGAACTATGATTCTGTAAATATTCACATCTCTGAAACTGACCTTGAGGTGACCTCTGCACAGAGACGTCCCAGAGCGAACTCACTGAAGGCAGTGTCACTCAAACCACCAGATTTACCTGCACAGTTGAATAATAGCCTCAGATGTGTTGAGTGCTGCACATTTTTAAGTGCAATGGCAGAATGTTTCCAGCTAAATGGTGAGTGCTCAGAGTAGAAATTAAATCAAAACCTCTTTCTTCAACCATGACTTATTGAGAGGCTTAGGTGGCTTCCCCACCATGTGTCTCAAGCCAAAAATGAATCTAAATGAAGACACAGGAGAAAAGTAATAAGCAGCGTCCGTGCTGAGACTCTCCAATATGGTTATGTATGATGCAGAGCATTCACCCCCACCACCCCCACACCCACACATATACCTCCTCCTTCTCCTACCCATGTGTTTGATTACATAAATTCTGCCTGCTTCAGAAAACAGACCAACAAAGTAAAAACAGTGAAAGTATTGATAACACACTCTGCAGTGTTCATGGAGCACATTTTCCCTGAACCTGATTTGAATCTAAACATATTTCCCTGCATATAATTAGGATATAGGAAGAGGAATGAAAGTTGAATTCATGAATAATATTCATTACCTTGTTTACTTTAATTTTGTCATGCATGGTGACACAAACACAAACATGAAAGCTGAACTAATGCCCCTGAAAATGTAGATCTACCCCTTGGAATTAGATTTATTTATTTATTTGTTTATTTATTTGCAGTCCCAGACGTAAACAGCAGGGGCCACAGTGTCATGCAGGCTTACTGCATTTACTGAGTAGCCCATCAGCTCTTTGGGTAATCTGTGGGAAACCATGAAATCTGCCCAGCTGCAGTAATTCCACCATATTCCCACAGTGCTTCATCACTGCTGCTGGTGCTGCAAAAAAACCCCCAAAAAAAACACTGACAATGTAAAAGCCCAGTGAAAACAATCCACTGTCACTCGGACTCACGAGCTTCCAATCTGTGTGCCGTTCCCAGTGCAGAAAGCCACCGGCAGAGCATGTTGCTGACGCTGACGGGCCAGATGCAGATGCACTATGACATGTCACGTTACGTAAGTCAATAGGGCACAGATGTGCTCATTAAGAGAGCTTTACAGAGGATGAGACTGGCAGTTAATACTGTCTATGGCCACGTGTATGGTCTGTCTGCGATGCTTTATGATAGCCCGGGGAGGCATGATGCTTGCATGACAAGAGCAGAGTGGATGATAATGTGCAGGGGCCCATGGCCCTGTTGTGTTGATTGACGGCTGGAAGGCTCCTGTCAATATGAAGCAGCCGAGAGAGGAGTGGGAGCTGACATTCCCCTCTTGGACCCTCAGTAACACAAGCTGATTGTGTAGAACCATCACCACCATTGCTGTTTTACATCTCTGAAAATCGTGAGAGATACGTTTAAATCTATCCCTATAAGACAAAACTATCTCGATACGTTTTGTCTCCCCTAAGTGCTCTAATTGACTGCCTGGCAAAATGTCTCTATTTGTCTTTGCATTTTCTGTTCATCTCCTTCCCCTCGCTCCGGCCAATTATTCTCTCTGCTACTTTCTCACTTTGTCCACATTTTGCGCTGTCCTGCGATAAAAGTGATGCTATCTGGCCGCTGGTGTTGCCCTGCATTTTAAAGCAGTCCTCTGATGAAGGACTAGAGAAGACATAAATTTCCGTTGCGTACTCTGTTTTTAATCCATGTCCCAATGTCCTATCCCTCTCTTATCCTTCTCCGCCGTCATTTTCTCACACTCACACACACTAGTGTTACAGGCTTCAGACCATAGTGGTGTTTATTGTAGGGTTAAACTTTAAAAGTGTTCTTAATTATTTTTTACGATGTCTAAATATTTCTAAGATATATTGAAAGGCTTCACTAAACCCACTGACACTACTCATTTCAATTAAATTAACTGTTGTATTGGATTGACACATTTTACTTTCAGTTTCACCATCTGATAATTTACATACGGCTGCATCACTGGGGACTATTATTTGTCTTGGGTCTGACCTATGAACTGGATGCTGCTTTCTGGTGACATGCTGCATTACTGATGACATGCTGTTTTAGTATTTTAGTTTTGTTTCGTCGGCAATGGTCTCTGGCCCACAGATGGCCTCTATAACTGTGCCCTGCCCCATGCCAGAGCTTACAGCTGTGTGAGACACATAGTAAAATCTTGTACAATGCTAATTAAAAAGTGCTCCTAGATTTCAACATAATGTGCAACCTCCAATTTTAAGCTTATGCAAAGAAAGCAGTTTGTGATGGAATTCTTACAATGTGATAAACGCTGTAGCCCCGTAATTCTATTTTGTTCCTGTTACACATTATTTGATTCTGACTTGGCTATGCAGCTTAATACTTATTCTATCGAGACACCTGTGGTATTGAACTTCTGAACTTACTAAATACACCACATACTTATGTAAAAGGCAAAACCCATGCCTACATTTTCACATGTGAACAGTCATGTCAGTCTCCTTCAACACTTTCTCTCTCTCTCTCTCTCTCTCTCTGTGTCTCTCATACACACACACACACACACACACACACACCCACACACACACATTTTCTGTCTATGAGTTTTCCGGAGCACATAGATTATAAAATGGGGCAGGAATGAGCCAAGCTCTATTTTTGTATCAGGATCAGCCATTTCCTGTTGTTACCTACAGGTAGTGAGGCCGAGATTTATGTCTGAGAAAAAGGCAGCAGTGGACCTCATCTGCTCCTGCACTGTGTGAGTTGGGCACGAGAGCATGATAACTGAGGTTTATTCAGGAGAAAACAACATAATAATAATGGATAAGCAACAAAAGAGGCAGTGTATGAATGTAGATGAGAAAATGGCTAGAGGGAAGTAACTAGTCACTCTGTCAGTCATCTGGTTTCCCCGTGAATGACAGTGATGTGCATATTTATCATACATGATAAACTGCAGTGACATATAGTCAGTGACATACACTTTGTCACCCTGCCATGAAATGTAAAGGAAAATATAAACATGCTCTTACAGCACAACAGTGTGTATAAAGGACCATATCATGCCACCTGCACTCCCTCGTATCACAGCAAATTAGCACATCAGACACACAATAGAGAAGAATAGAGGGTCATAAAACCAAACATGCATAATAGTATACATGAAGACAGCTGTTGTGCAGCGTCTGTGTCACGTTTAAGTTGCTGTTTGTGTTAGTATGGTGTGTGTCAGAGAGGAAACTCTCTGAAAGAGGTCAGTGTGGGATTCAGTACAGCTATTGACTGCAGAAAAGGAAATCCCTTCTCCTAACTGTGAACAGAGGCAAGGCACCAGAGTCTAATGCATGCTAATCAGGGGCTCAGAAGATAATAGCAGATGGTGTATTAGCCATAATTCAACTTTTAATTCACACTTGCACAGATAATGTTCTCTTCTTATGTCTCATATGCATAAAACCACTCTACCATTCCTGGTTTTCGCATGCAATTTTCCATATGTTCTGTTGAAACAAAACACTACATTACACAGCATATTCAACTCACGTCATTGATATTTATTTTTACTTGGGTGCAGGGCAAATGACGCTATCAAAACATTTCCTTAGAAATGTAATTTTCTTGTTTGCGCTCCAAATGAGCATGTGAATGATTATATAGATACAGCATTTGCTGTATAACATTTTTAAAGCAATGATATAATGATACCATTGTAGGCAAATAATATACAAATGATAATGTAATAATATACAGTACATACGTATTTTGGGTCCCAGTTACTGTCTGGTAAAATGTATGTATGAATTGTAAGGATATACTGCTGTCATTGCGTATCACAGTTATTTATAGGGACACTTATACAACTTTATTACGCTAAAGCTGTTATGTTTTGCATAACTGGAAAAGATAACAATGTAAGCTAAATGGTAGACACAATAAGATGAAAATAGTCAAAATTAGCCCTGGTGTGGTGATCTGATGCTGATTATGTGTAAACACTGTGATGTGATCGAACCACATGAACATGAACTGATCCACTGATTCACCAGCTGTTGAAAATGCTTTCTTAATTAAAGAATTATATACTGATTGCTTATAACGTTAAAATGGGTATCTAGTTTAATATTGAAGTGTAAGTGGGTAGGTCATCATTTTTTATTGATGGGTAAGTGTGTGGCAACACTAACATGCTAAAGAGGTGTTTCAGGCGCTGTCCATGGTCCTGATCAGTCTGTCCACCATTAAAGCTGCCATGTGTGCTGTCCAAGGTACTGATTAGACTGCACACTGTAACTAGCACTGTACAGGAAGTAAAGGTTCATGAAAACAATTCCTGCTGCTAACATAGCAACCTGTCTCCCTGTTTTAGTTGTAGAATTCATCGAATTTGAAACTTAACTGAATAAACCTCTGTGGCTACTTACTTAATACCCCTCTGACACTTTATTAGGCTTAAATGAAATGATGCTTAAGAGGTAATGAAGTGCTTAGCAGAATTGAATAAATTAAACAAAACAGGAATTGTGGTCCTAACACTTTGTCATGCAGTTTTCAATTTTTCTTTTCACCTGCTACAGCTTTAGGAATCTTTGTTTTCGACATTTGCAGTATCATCTATTGGAGTGGAAAGTCAGCTGGAACAGATTTAATGCTAACATTAAAAAAATCAACCTCTACACTTTTTATTTGAGTCTCTGATTATTGTTTGTAATATCAGAGACTCAACGAACATGAAACTCAAACTCTAATGCCTTTGTTACTAACTGTTTTCTTCTGTCTAGTATTGATTGTCATAAAAGCTCTTGATAGCTTAATATTGAGCTTATATATTCACATACATACCGAGGTATAGAGGTATCCTTCACTGTTCATGGCGAGGTACAACCCTGTCTTTGTCCCCTGGATTGCCACGATGCGCAGTCCCACCGGAATCAAGTTGAACTGTGCTAAAATTGGGGAATGAAGTAGGAAGGAGAGAGATAGGGTAAGGCAAAGAGAGAGGGAACAAACAGAGTCTGAGAAGATAGTAAAATCAAAGTGTAATACTGTAGCTGTAGCAGGCTGAATGGTTGTGGTATCATGGCCACATGCTATAGCTCTCTTCTGCCCAGATGTTGTGAACCCTCAGAGTTTATGTTTGTGTAATCACAATGCTATGTCACCTTCACTGTGCTTTACAATGATTCGAAACTGGGATAGTAATTAAGATGTCACACCAATTGGAGCCAAATGGAAAAAAAAACAGTTAAAAGGGTACGGATAGATACAGTAACTGTATTTGTAAGACACAGCTCAACAAGAATGATGTAGTTTCCCAAATAAATATACTTAAAATAATTGTGCTATATTGAAACTGCAGTTTGAAAATAGGCGTTCTACTGAGTCTGGAAAGTCAAATAGGCAACACAAAGAAATTGTACTTGGAAAAGTATACTGCATAGTTTTTAGTGTGGTAACCACATTTAGACTGCTAAAGGCCAAGATCAACATTTATTGCTGCTATTCAAAAGAACTTATTGTTTATAAAGGTTAAGGTTCAATCAGAATCATTATCTGTGGTTAGATGGATCTTGGGGATGAACATCTTTGCCAACACCATTGCTGAATATGAACAAAATCACATTTAATTGTGAAAATTTACTGGAACTTTGTTGTTAAACAAATACATAAGTACAAATTGTAACAATGTTGACAGATGCCAGGATCCTGTAGCAGAGTTGGTCACTGTGCACAATACAGCATTAACTTTGCCTAAGCTGGAGCCACTGCTCTAGTGAGAGTGCGAGCTTGAGCTGAACGCTGCAGGTGCTCTACCCAGTTCTCTTGACTGGTACAAGAAACTAAACTGTGAATAATTTGATTAAAATTACACAACATAACCTCAGGCAAAGACATCTAGGCTTTAGACAAACACACACACTCACAAAATGAGCTGCTTTCATCTCTTGTGCTGTCCATGGTACCGTCAGGCTGCATCTGCAAGTAGTATCCATGTTGGCTGTAGAGCCTGGTAACGATGCCTTTCAGCTGTGGCTCTGCAAGGGAACACAGAACACTGTATCTGACAGGAGCGGTGGCTAGATGTCAACATCAGAAAGTATTTTTACTTAAGTTTATGCCCTTTTTTCAGAAAAATGTTTATACAAATTTGATAGTTGTGTAATTAAATGTTCTACAGATTAACAGAACTAATGACAACTGTTGTTAATTACTAATGTATTTAATTTATTCCTAATTGTTAACTTGCACTGAACTAACAAAGTGACAAAGCTAAACATAATGCCGGTTGTAGGCTTGAGCATGTTTTTCATGTGAATGTTTCAGTTGTTAGTCTTGGTGTTACATTTGACAAAATGCTGTACATATGACTGCTAATAGGACCAATTATATAACAAACTGGCTGTCATGAATCAGACAGATATTTTGTACACTGATAGTACTTCAGAGGAATTGAAAACATGTATTTATGGTTATTTATTTATGTGTATATTTCTTGTTTGAATGAGAGGAGGAGAAGAGAAAATACTAAATTTTAAGCAAAACTGTTTTTGTAGTGAATTGCTCACGTCACTGTTTAAGGCTACTTCACATTGCACTGACACTGTATACTGTACATATATCTGAAATAGATCTGGCTCTTTGTAATTCATTACTCAGCCAACACATCTGTCCACAGATACAGCAGTATTAAGATAGAGCAGCCATGAAGTCAAGTGAGCGATTAAGTCTGTCTACAGCCGTATGAAAGATATATAATCCAGTGGGGGCTGGGTGGTGGAGGGGAGGGATGTAAGGTAAAGTGACTGGTTAAATGTTTCATGACCAGAGTCCCAGCAGCCTACTTTACATTCATTTAAGAAACAGACAGAATCTTTGCAGCAGCTTCTAGGCATCACAAACACTCCACTTAGTCTGGTCGGGCCCCACTGAAGTGACCAGACTTCTTTAATGCAGCATTAAGAAGCAGGATGAAACACGGACGAAAGAGCAGGTTAGCACAGAGCCTCTGGAGGACTGTGGCCCATCTGGGAGTTCCCTCTCTGCTAAACTCCACCCATGTCCTCATATCCAGTCTCCAGGGAGAGAGCAAGGGCTCTGCGCAATCTGCCCATCTTCTCTGGACTAGCACAAGGTGCAAGAGAGTGAATGCAGAGACAAGATCTGTAGGGCTTTGGTTTCCCAGAGGAAGTGTGCCAGGGTTGAAACATCAGTGAAACTGTGACCTACTCGCATTGTTACATGCGTACATCTGCAGCACACCCCCTCCTCCCTCTTTCAAAGCTGCTTGTCACAACACTTCAGTACCTCGGTGCTCTTGCAGCTTTTCCTTTTCTCCCGTTTCCGTTTCATATCCTTTGAGCTGTACACGCTTTCATCATACATCATCCAATCAGAGCAGGGAGAGTCATTCATTACTTGTCCCCACAAATGTAAAAGAGAGAGATGAGAGCGAGTAGGAAAGGGGAATGGGGGGACCAGGGATGAGGGTGAGTGAGCTGAGGGATGGCATGGAAACAGACAATGAGATGACAGTGTCATTTCATTAAGAGTGACGGTTGTGCGTACTCAAGAAAAACACTATCAGACGGAAATTCAATTGGCAGCTTCTGCAATATGGCTGCAATCAAAACTCCCGAGCTAGCTGTGAGGGACACTAAAACTGATGTTTCAATTAGCAGGGCTGGCTCCCGCTTCCAACCCTCATCCCAAACACCGATACACAATAAATCCTCATTCAGTATCATAAAAGTTTCCTCCAAACAAAAGCAATAACAGTCGCATTTTACAGCAGCTGCATTAGAGATTCATGGATAATAAACCCAAAAAAAATGGCTTCTGTGGATTCCTGCCACCTTATTACCATACTAATATTGCATCTGAACTAATTAGGCACACACTCATATTTCTAATGTATTACTCTAGAAGACTGTCTGTGTGTGTGTGTGTGTGTGTGTGTGTGTGTGTGTCTTATTCTGGTAATTTGGCTTTTTAGTATATTTTTGTTTTAAAGTACTCTTATACTTTGCTGTGAACATGAGACAGAACAGATTTCTGAATGTGACGCTGTGTGTGTGTGTGTGTGTGTGTGCGTGCGTGTGTGTGTGTGTGTGTGTGTGTGTGTGACAGAGGTGCAGTAGCATGCAAGTGTGTGGCGATGCTGAGAGTATCCTCATGTTCAATTATTATTTTTCACATGTTAACATCAACTTGCAGTTACAAAAAATGAATGGTGGTTATTGACTAGGAAAAAAAGTAAACATCCATAGCCACTGACTTTCCCAAACATATGCCAGGGATATGTATGAGATTAAAACATTTAAATTCTCAAACTCATTTTTGCCTTTTCGTCCCTGTATTTTTTTTACATCTGCTTAAAACCTCTGAGGCTCTTTTTGTTTCGCCTCTAATAGATCAGCACTGCATCAAGACTTTTAACAACATGCAAAGGAACAAAACTGTGCATAATCATAACTCTGACTCAAATAGCAGGGATGCACCACATCCCCATGTGTATTCTGCTCTGCTCTCACTGTTGTGACAGCTCGTGTCTGCATAATGCATAAACACACGCGCATGCACAGATGCCCACAGCATTTATCTGCCTTTGTTGTTAATATTGAATTGTGTTGGCATTAGGATACATGCAATATCTCGCACATACAAACAGGTCAGATTGTCACCTTAAATAGATCTCTTATATAAACAAGAGCCATTTGGACAGACCCTGACAAACCATTTGAATACATTCCTCCAGTTGCAGCTGAAGCTGAGTCAGAGTTATAACAGTGTTCGTATTGTTTACCAATGTATATTTTGTTACCAGATAACTGCATAATGTATAGTGCTATTTTTTTTTTACTATTTGCACTTTTAGTGAAGTTTGGGAAAGAAGAAAATTCCTGACTTTTTTCCTGTACTACATTTCAAGCTCGAAAAACAATACAGCTGGCCTTGATCTGTGTACATCAGTGTACATGTGTACTTTAGTGGTACTCCTGAGGATGAAAAATGCCCCTTTATACCTAACTTATTCTGTCCGATCCACATGAGAGTGGGCATGCGTGTCAGGACAAGGCTAATCTTATTCTTCTTCATAAGCCCTGAAGAAGCTCACAGACAGATACTGACACGCTGTCACAGTGTCTACGTCTGGTAGGATTAGCAAAGCACACAGGGTTGTTTACATGAGCAAAAAGCCTGCGTTTGTATCATGGGGATGCATAATGTGCACATGTATTTATTTTTTCCATGGCACAACTTTCACTAAACGTGCCAGAAACACAACCTGCAGCCTTGACTCTCCTGTGTATTTCCTGCGGAGGTGGGGTGTGTGACTACATCACTCATCACCCTGGGGACACTGTGTGGGCTTGAGTGACAGAAAACAGTCCCTGATCCAGGTCAGTGGAGTGTGGGTCAAAGAGAACTCCCTGTCTGTTTGTACACATCAGCACACCAGACGACATGTTGACTCATCAGCAGGCCAATTTCCAAGTGACCTCGCTACACATGGACAACAGAAATGAGTGTTGAGAGAGAGACAGACAGAGAGAGAGACAGAGACTCAGACAAGGGGTGTTGCTTTGAATGAAATGCTTAAATATACTTAATATACTTAAATTCAATAAACTATAAAAGATGTTGCCATCTGAAAGAGATGATTTCTTGGGGCTATGTCATAGTAGGAACACTTTTAAAGTAATGTAAAGACAGAAATGGTCATAGATTTGTGAAGTTGTGTTTTGCTTTTTTTTTAATGAAAGTATTTCGCCATCTCAGTCACAGTGAGCATTTTTGTTTATTAAACTGGGTTCGTGTCTAATCCCGGCAGTAAGTGCATTGTGGTCTAGGCGGGGATGCCCCCTCATCAATTTACATTTGGTGCTGATAATCGTTTTGAAAATACCAATGGGAGACCGGAGCCTGGTCTTCCAGTAAAACCATTCACACAGCAATTATGCACGTGTCTGTATAAATGAGGTCAGTGCACATAAGAACCCAAGGTAATCACTTCATGCATCACGGCTGCTATCAAGGACATATAAAAGCCTCCGCTGCAGTGTAATTGCTCTGAAATATAGGAGTTTAGTGCTAATCGTGGGAGTGTGCGGCGGTGGGTGTTGGTTACGCTCGCGTATTTATCTGGCGTGATTTGAGCTCAGTATGTTGCTCGCTGACCGACCTCTCCCCCAGCCGAGCTCCTTGTGAGACGGGTGCGGGTAATTACTGGGGGCCTGCATGACTGAGCAGCCAAGGGCATTTCTTCTCCTGCTCTTACCAAACCAAACGACAGGGGGTTTCCTTGTCTTAGAATGATCAGGGCTCCCTAACACCCCCTTCCTTTCTAATCGACCTCTCTTTCACATTGCTCCGTCTATATGCCTGCAAGCACCTATACGGTATGAGTGTGTACTGCATTGCATGTAAGACAGCGGCATTCAGTCTCTTGTGTCGTGTTTGACTGTGCTTCTAATAAAAGGAGAACATGGTTCTCTTTTTTTTTTTCATTTCCTAAACTGGGCCATGAGCTCTACAGTGCTGCTGGTAATTATCAATCTTGCGGGAAGACGAGGGGGGGGGGGGGGGGGGGGGGGGAGGACAGAAGCCATGGAGGCTGGTTAACAACATGGAGGCAAATCTAAAGGGTCATACTGTAAATGTTTGTCCGGAAATAAATGAAAAGAAAGAGAGGAGGATGGCAAGGGCAGAGGGGAGAAGGGCGGTGTTAGTGCAACGGAACGACGCAAAGATGCCGAGTGTGACAAGCGGGAGAGGGAGGGAGAGGAGATCAGGGAAGACAGGTTGGAAAAGGATGTCATGGAGGAGAAGACGGCAGGACAGGGGCGAGGCTGGGAACGGAGCAGGAATGAGTAAGGTGTATCACATCACCTGCGACTGCAGCCATTGCCTCTTCACGTGCACGCCGGGCCTCATAAATCATTTGGCGTGACAGTGGCAGCGGGCTCACGCGAGCGAGGCCGAGTTATTGCCGCTTATTAATGCCGCTGACAGGAGCATGTCAAACATGAGCGGAGGCAAATAGGACTCACTCTGCCTCCCTGACGCACACTCTGCTCTCACATATGAGCCTCATTAGCATGATGGCAGGAACATATCAGTGGCAGTTAACCACATGTTCAAGCAAGGGGGGGTCAATAATGATTTCTATAATGATCACAGCATCATCAGTTATTTTACACATATATATTAACACAAAGCTGCACATTACCCCTCACCTATCCATTTCCCCTGGACCCTCCAGCAAGGACACAAACAGCCACTTTAATGTATGCAGCACAAACACTCCTCCGCACTCCCTCAGGGGTCCAGACCCCTGTCAGATCATGTGATGATCACACAAGTGAACACACAACTTAACTTAAAGCGCACGGTGATGAACACAGAGGGGCGTCATCGATTTTTGCTGTTGAAATTCTTTGATACAGTCCTAACACGGAATGTTTTTTTCCCTCACCACACAGAGGATGAAACAGGAGAAGAAGTAAACCCAGGAGTAGACTCTTAAGAGCAGCGTTGGCTCCAGAGCAGGGAATCCACTGAATGTTTCAGGCCAAACATTGTCTGAGATTATGTTTTGCTGACGCGCTCCCTGCACCCGCGAAGCTGCTTTTGAATAGATACAGTGAGCAAAGCCCAAACACGATGTGTCATCAAACGCTGCAACGATTATTATGGTAAAATGAAACTCTGTTTTAGGAGAAACAAACAAAAAATAGATACAAGGCCGTTTCCACTGCTAGATTTCTTTTGACTGGGTTCAGCATTTGTCTGCTGTGGGAGCCAACTTCTAAACTGAAATTGTGTGTAATAATAAAGATAATATAAGTATTAGGTTCATTATAAAATGATCTTTTGATCATCATTATTAGTAGTGAGCTATTTTCTTCTATGTTGTGACCAAACATTGCTATGCTTTAATTTCTCATGGAAATGTTGCTCAGTATATTATGATTTCAGATTGTTTAGTATTAGTGATGTGATGTAATCGTAACCATCAATGTTTTTTTAAATCCAGGAATGGCTTCTGTTGTGGGACAGAGAAGGGACAGGACTGGTTGGACTAGCTGCCGGGCTGCTGAAGGATGTTGACCTCCTGCTGCCGGTGAGCCTCTTCCTTTACTTGAACAACGGCTTGTTCTAAAAGTCATCACATATAAATGTTAAAGAAAATCAATGTGAGTGCCAACGTTCTATTGGTGTCTTCGCGTTGCCTTAGTGTCACCTTTGTAATGACATTTCCATCACGCACTCACACAGACATCTTATTGGTATTAGAAGGAGTCTACTTCCTGCCTCTCCCGCAGTATTTTCTCATTCACGACCCTATCCCTTTCTCTGTCTTCTCATCATCACCTCCATCTTCACTCTCTTCCTCCTGTTGGAGGTAAATTCAATCTGCCCTTGTTGGCGTTAATCAAAGCACCGGCAGATTCAATTTAGCAGGTATGTGTGGGATATATTCTTGTACACACATTCCTCCAGTGCCTCACTTTGAGTACAACGTAAGGCCGTTGTCAACAGCCTATATCTACAGCTATATCTTTTCACAAGGCAACCTTAAACACTGACTGCAATAAAATCTGCAGAGAAAGAAACTGGGGACTGGATATCGTTTGAATGTTTATGATCCTATATATACTTATATACTCACTAATAAAAGGATACTGTGATAAATTACTGTATTACTGTAAACAAATTTACAGCTCAGACCAGGCTGTTTGATGATCTTTACTTTTGATCTTTAACTTTTTTTTTGCAAGGTATCAGAAATAATGTAAAATAATGTAAAATGCTTGTGTTATTCATTTAAACTCACTCACCCAGAAATATTAATTATTCACGTCATAGAATTAAGATGCGCTGCTTTTATTAGATAATTGGAAACAACAGCGCCAGCAGTTTCTATTACTGTCACTATTGCAATTTTTATCTTTTTTCTGAGAGCGCTGTGCGGCAGTCATTGCACAATTTATCTTGATAGCTATAAAATAAATGTCCTCCACAATATCATGTTTATGCACTGTGCAAACAGGCTTTTTGATATAACGCACAATGGCTTTGACTGTTTTAACACACGTGTGTGAAGTGTTTCAATGTGCTGCCAAGTGTTTCAGATTTCTGCCCATAAACCGTTTAAGAGCAGTTGGCACTAAAGAAAGAATCAATCGTTATTTTTGCAATAATTATCAACATCAACTAAATTGTTTTTTATCTTAAGAAGCTTTTTCACAATATCACACAGACCTGATTTGTACTCTTTTTTATAAAAAAAATTAACCAGAATCTCCCTGTTTTCTCCAACCTAACATTAACCCAGTTGCTTTTGTTGTCTGGAGACCTATAAGGACCTGAAAACCACAAGATTTTATGTGTATCACCTTCTGAACAGGTCAAAGTAGTAATTACAGCTCAGTCAGAAACCAAAGTAGAAAAAACTCTTAAGTGAAGCAAACAAACATTGACCTGAAGTTCCAATAAGAGAGTCCTTCTCTAACCATGACAAATTAACACTCACTGTCCTCGAACAAGCACAAAAGACTAAAACAAATTGAAACTAAATAAAAATCCATTTTTTTTGTCTGGGTTATGTTACTGACCCTCTTATCCAACATTAACCGACACCATTTCCTTAATGGTAGAAACATTCCCAGCCACCAGTGAAAGACAACCCGCTTTCTACACAAACGGGACGAGAACGTTGCGTCTGAAGGAAGCTGTTTTACAGTGACGCCTAATATCCAGCCCCGCGGTTTCACATCTCATCTTCTTCTCCACACGCTGCCTGCGTGACAGGCTGATTCACTCTCCTTTTCATTCCCACCCATCGTTCCTTTAATCTCCACTCGTATCGCTCCGCACTGATCATCTCTTTATCCGTGTCCACCCCCGTGATTGCTACCCGCCTCCACCTTTTGATACAGTTTTCTCTGACATCAGTGTAATGTATTTACTTCTCACCATAAGACTGTGTTTACCTCTGCCAACGCTCCCTCCATCTCTCCCTCCATCTCTCTCTCTCTCTCTCTCTCTCTCTCTCTCTGACCCCTGTCACAGTCAGTGAAGTTCTGATGAGAAGCTACATAACACTGCATTGTCTGATCAGGTGTTGTTGAGTAAGCGGGTTTGCGGCCCTGATCTCTTGGGGTCAGCTTAATGCTATCCTCTGCAGGATCTCTCCTTGTAACCTGGTCTGCTGCTCGCCAGCCGGGCCCTACGTTTGTGCTCCAACTGTCGACCGGCCCCTCGGATGCTTACTCCTACAACATACTACAGTGCACCTCCACGCCTACTACAAGATGTCTAGGTCTGCACTATGTTTGAATGTATTAGTTTCTAATGACTCAGCCCTTCCAGGTGTGTTCAATGTTTTATTACTACAGTAAACTCTCGTGGCATTTGGATGTTAGCTGTTAAAATGATTTGTTCATTATATCACCTGCCTGGCTAATCTCGAGGATCCGCTGTAAACGTTTTTATCGCTTGAGTTTCGTGTTGAAAATTATTTACTCTAGCCTCGACAAAGGCATTAAAGGTGACGCACAGGTCAGGCAGTTCGATATTTCTTTCTTTTCAAGTCCGATTCCACCTTGAACAAACTGAGAGGGTGATTATTGATTAATCGCTATACATTAATTAGTTGAATTGATCTGAAAAGAGGGCAACAGTGCAGATTACTGACAGTGGAGAGGGGTTTTTTTTCCATCGGTCAGCTCACACGGGGGTCTCTGGTATAGTCGGGGGCTGAGCAGGACTCCAGGCAGTTGCTGTGGTTTGTCGGCCACATGTATAAGCTGCAGGGTTTATGTCCATCCCTATGATTTGAGTAGGCTGTTGCTTTATTGGCTATAGTAAATATAGCTTATATGTGCAGATGTGATGCTAATACGAGAGCTGAAAACCCTCCTCCTCTCAAAAACCTACATACTGGTATGTCTGCACTTTGACAAGAAAATGTATAGATATAAATTAATTAGAATTTCTCAGTAACAAGGTATGAAATGGGGCAAGTGACAAATGTGCATGGTGCAGAGGATATGGATGTGTGCAGTATGAATGTGGAGGCTTAATCTCTAATCTCCAAACCCTTTTTAAACCCACATCCCTTTTTAAAGCAAACTGTTGATACATCGCATATGTATAAAACCAAAATGCTAGTTTTAACTTTAACGGCCTGAGCTCACTGAAGCAGATTTTTATTTTGTCAGATTGTAAAACCAAATAAGAAAAATCACACCCATTATCTCAGTATTATTGTGCTATTATTATTCTAGGTGGCAGTGTTAATATGACAGCTGTACTATGTGACCATATATCATATCCTGACCATAGTCTAACCACATCTTGATAACGATACCTTTGAAGTTGCTGTTGCTGCCTGTGTTTCGGGTTTGTTTCACCCAGTTGTGCTTTAGTGGTTCTCATCAGTCGAGACCCTGCATACTATTTGGCACAATCCTTGCGTAGGTGGTAAAAGAAGTTGGTGCTCTTCGAGTCTGTTGTGCATATAAAGAGACACTTCTCATCCTTTCCCAACCCAAACCACGTCCATCCAGCACAAGCCCCTAGTTTCGTCATGGCTGGTCAGGGTTTGTCTCCTGTTTGCAATTACCCCAATGTTCACTCCCCTCCATCTCCTGTTGTGTTTTTGTGTTACCTTCATGCAAATTCCTTGCCTCAGTCTGCAGAAGAGCGACACCCACATTGTCTGGCATATGCAGCACAGGGCTGACAGTAACTATCATGACTCTGCCAAGAGCGAGTAAACAGATTTGTGAGATTGTGAGTGAGTGGCTGAGCCAGTTCTGCTCGACGTTTTTCACAAACAGCCTGATGAAATTCGACTTCTTGGGACAAACCAAGTCTCTGCAATCGTAGTAATTGTGGTAACTGCATGAGAACTTAGTGTCTTTCTCATTTATGTCCATAATCAACCCTGTGACCAGTCACACATCGGAGCAACAGCTGAAAGTTCGATATGTTTTTCTAAGAAATGAAGCTGTAGTGATGGAGGATGAACTGATTGGCAGAACGCTATTTCCCTTTAATGGCAGTGGGAATCACTGCAATTGCATTAAACCAGTACCAGGAATACTTTGAATGAAAATGGTACAACTTATCCAAACAATACAAAACAATCCCACTAAGCAAGCTTTTAAGGCTTAAAACAGCCACAGGCAGACTGAACTCAGGTGAATAGCAGTGCACAGTATCATCTTTTGGCCGTGAGGTGTAATTCAGAGTTTTAGAATTGGAGTGCTGTTGGGGGGCTTGCAGACATATGTGAACAGAGTGGTGCATAACGAAATGAAATTCCTCATAAAGCACAAAGCTCGGCTCATCGCTCATCATTGTCACGTTCAGTCTGCTCAGACGCAGCGCTTCATTCTCCTTGTGTGAGCCGGGGGGGCTGTGGCTTCTCCATCAGCCATGAAAGTATCTGGCCTCTTTGTGAGGGATGTTTGTTCAGCAGGCCTTTTCTCTAATATGCATAATTTAACTTAAGCACACTACACTTACCAATTGTGCATAGATAAAGCAAACCACTCCTCGTCATGGATTAAATCATTAAACAGTCAACCAGTCACAGCAGAGGCGGAGAAGAATAATGAAATATAGATGCGGAAATTATGTTGTACTCTCTCCTGAATTAGTGCAACTGTGTCTTTCAGTGTAGGAGAAAAGCAGCTGTGAGGAAGGGGTTTGCATGTCAGGAGAACTTTGGCAACACATCACATACCTCTGCACTCAGATCCTTGGTGTGTAAGGGATGTTTAAGGTTAGAGAACATACATGAGAGAACCTGACATAGTTTACCCAGGTTTGGAGTTGCAGGTGTAAGATTTTTAGACTTTTACTTTAGGTTTTTTTACACACAGGTTGTACATAGTACACTGTATTTTTTTTGTATTATGAGATTTCTTTTGTAGTTTTAGTATTTTTCACATTAAAAGTAATACATTACACTAATGAACAATGAGTATGTTGAGTGAATTAGTGTGGATATCACTAGTAACGTCACTAGAAACTAGTACTGTGAACCTTTTTACATTTTTTTGCATTTGAAAGTAAGAAAACTGTGAATATTTTATATTCAGATATATTTTATCTTCAGATTGTATAGTTTTTACTCTATTTTGTGTCCGTTAGTTTATTTAAATTAGTAGTAACTGTGAAAAAATTGCAGTTATAGTTATTGAAAACAAATATATTATGCTTTTGTTCAGCCTACATTTCCCCAAAACCAAATATCCCAACAGGTGAGCAAGAAAAGCAACAAGCTGTAGAAGATGAACTCTCACCTGGTCTTTTGTCGATTTGAGCTTTTCGACCCCCACATAAGCGTACTTTGGAGATCAGGACCAGGATCTGTTTCTGGCACAAGGACTTGTTGCTCTTGGGACAGGGCCTGCGCTTGTTGGCTACTGGTCGGTTGGCTTGTTCGTCCTTGACTGCCCGTTTCTGTCTAATGAGAGTGCTGGCGAGAGCTGCCATCTTCCCCCCCCTCTCACCTTTGGGAGGGGGGTGCCTTTCTTCACAGTGACCCCTTTTTGGATTTTTTGGCTCTTGCTTTCCTCAAAAAACTAGAGTAGGACAGATGTTTCAGAGAAGCCCCCACAGGGGAGACTGGGTGTCTAAGTGGGTTAACAGGGAAGAGTTTAGTTTGAGGGTTCCCTTAGAGAGGAGCAAAGCACCTCGAGTTCACCTGCAGTCCAAAATAAAAACCTCCACTCTGACCAAAAATAAATACGTGGCACAAACAGAGCACACACAGGAAGTATTACATCGTAAGTCGCCACAAGTCGGAATGACTGATTTATAAAAAGGTGGAAGATGGAGATCAGTCTATCCCTCTTCCCCACTCATCTTTCACATTCAAATGCACCTAAATAGCCCAAATCAAAATGTAACACTGCAAAATAAGTAACCTACTTCAAACCGACGGTACCAAAGAGGAGGAGCTCAAATTATTTTACGTATAAAAAGACTTTTACAGGAACAAAGTGAAATCATTTTGAACGCTAGGAAGCTCTTAAAGGCGCCGGAGGAATCAAACTGTTTGTCACCATTTGTGCAGTCCAGGGAGGTCCAACTTTGCCTCCCATTCAAACGTGGCGGCATGGAAGGATGAGCAGAGCGTCCAGGCGGTAATCCGGCAGACTGACATCCAGAGGTGGCACAGCAGGCGGGACGTTGGCTGCCTTTGCGGGAAGGAAGCCGGGAACAGTGCGGAGACATGGATACAGACAGACAGAGAATCCTCTTCTGCCTCCGATGGCACGCTCCTTTCCCACAGTCCTCACCAAGCCCCCTCCACCCCCTTCCCCTCCTCCTCCTCCTCCTCCACCTCCTCCACCTCCTCCTCCCATCCAAAGTCAGCGAGTGGCTATGAGAGTGTGTGTGCGCGGATCCCAGCAGCCACCATCAGTAGAGGTGACATTCATGTGAGAGAGATACAGAGAGTGAGAGAGAGAGAGAGAGAGAGAGAGAGAAGGGAGGGAGGTACAGAGGCTGTGATGTGTGAGAATGAGGTTGGTTAGAGAAAAAGAGGAAAAAATGCCACTTTACAGAGACACTACAGTTCAGTTATTTCACACCAATCTATATCTCGCTCTCTCGACAGAGTGAAATGAAATCAAGAAAACATAAAGTAAATTCTCAGTCATTTTGACTGAAATGACGAGAGAGGTAGAAACGGAGCGAGCAGATTGTGACAGTTCTCTGTCTCTTTGGGAGAGCACACACTCACACACACACACACACTCACACACACATGCACACATGCGCACGCACGCAGCACATCAGCATATCTCGAAGTCTTCCCCGCTCTAATTGTGTGTCTCCAGTCAGGACTCTTCCTCGTCCCCCCTCCTGCATCCACTCTTACAGTAGGAGCGTCCGCAGTCTCTCTCTGGTCGTTTCCCTTCAGCTCTACACAGGAAATGAAAGGCATAAAAAAAAGTGACTTTGTCCCCAGAAAATGGCATTTAGTGTCTGACATAGCCGACTGCTGGCTTTGGCTAATCCTGACAGAAACATGAGCTTGGGCAATTCAGTTAGACAGCTAAACCTGCTACCCATACCCCCCCTCCCACGCCTCACCCCAACCCCATATGTTTACATTCCTTTCTGTAAAATGGCTTTGTGTTATGTGGTATGATCAAGAATATATATGTTGTCATAAAAGGTACATGTACATTATAGTTCAGTTGCTTGATAAATCAGGACCATGATGGGAAGGTTCCTCTTTTTGCATCTTGGATCTCCAGTGCAGCTACATACACAGTAAAAACACTAATGACAGCTCTCGTCCAGCCCCTTCAGACTCCAACCCAATAAATCAACTTATCTGAGAGCCAATCAATCCAATTTTATTTGGCGTGGCACCTCTTTTACAAGCCAATTTCCTGGGAAACCAGCAATGGAAGCAACTTGAAAATGCAAGGTCGATTCAAATCGTTTCTAACAATGCCGAGCAAGGTCACTGTCTGTCAGGGCTTGATTGACAGGTGACAGCGGATGTTTGGTCTCAGCGGAGGGACGCGGGCGCAGCGGAGGCGGAGAAACACAGATGAGATAATGCACTTTGTATCGATGAGAAAACAGAAAAGAGATTTTTTTTCTTTTTCTAATGATTTGCCCCCCCGCAATTCTGTGACCATCTGAAGCTCATCTTCCTCAGGGTAATGAATCGGTCTTCTATCAGACAGCACATTATAGACATCGCGATAGGCTGATCCCCGTTTTGCTCTTTCCAATCACAAGGTCGCGCCAAATTACACCAAGAGAGAGCTTAGTGGGGATTCATGGGGCATTACACAGTCTCAAGGTCAAGAACTATTACTATCGTTACAATGAAACACCTGCCAAAATTAAAGTGGAGTGATAAAGATGAAAAACCATTTCTTCGTAAGACCGATCACCCATAATAACATAACACAACTATACCCACAGTTCCTTCCAGTACATTTCAGTATAAATTCTACTATCACCCCTGTAGTTCACCTTTCAACGAGGATCTCAAACTCCCATCCAATCCCAGTCAGGATTTACTGTGACAGCCACCTCAGTCACTGTGTCATTATTGACATCTCTTGGTAAAGCGGAGGGATGTATTACTGTGTGAATCCAGATGAAGGGAAGAGGAAGCACTCTGGCACGTATTCATGTATGCACTCTGCTCATCTGAATAAGGCACAAAAGGGGATTAAATGCAGATGTTTCGCTGAAAACAATCCCTGCCACAATCCCTGCATGCGTATCCATTTACATGGAAGCTGAAGGCATTAACGCCATATCCTCTTTTAAAGTGCTTTAGGTTCAAATGTTTTGTTTTGGCCCCCCCACCTCCCAGCTTAATGGCTCACAGGATTTACTGCATGCCGTGTTACCAAACAAAGACGTCTGTAATCTACGCTGTGTGCGATGAGTCAGTGACTTGTATTTTAGAAGTTAAAAATTTGGGATTTCTGTTTCGGGGATAATCTCTATTTGTGTCACGGTGGTAACTGAAGTGTACTTTTCCCATTACCATTGATGCTACTTCATACACTTTCTCGATATTGTGCATTTTCGCCATTATGTCTGCATCACAGATATGGTTACTAACTATTAATCCAGATACAAACATACCAATATAGTCAATAAACATTAAAAGTCAGATAGTAGATTTGACTATTATTTGGCAAAAAAAAAAAATCTCTTCTGAGGTATCTTGGGCCTTTGGGGAAATGCTCACACAATGCAAGCAATAATAATATAGGCATCGTGTTTTGACTATAGTTTACTGAATAGTAGCGTTTATGTTTATGTAAACACACAGATGAGTGTTAAGCACATCAAAACAATTGGCCTAGTTCTGTCTCTGTCTCTCTTTTCATTTCATCAGTCGCTCTTTCCTTCAATCCCTTCTCAGCTCGTCACACTGTCCACAGATGACATATTCCTCGTTAATCCCCCTCCATTAAATGAGTATGTACAGAGTCTGACGCCTGCTTCTTTCATACAGGCATAATATTTCCAGTGTCCATGACCCACGGGTGAGTTGCTCATTAGCTCGTTGCTTGTTAGTCACACGTTTCCATTCTTTATTTAGCCCCGTTTAGATTAGTCTCTGGTAATTAGGTTTAAATTGTGATAGTTAGCATGTGACAGTTGCTGATTCTACTTTTTTTATTTACACAGGCGCTTCACTCGCATACTTTTGCTTTTAATTATGGTAAATTCAGTCTATTTATTGGCAGCATGAATGAGAGACCACATCTATTTTGTCACTTTACACACATTACGCCAAGGGCGTACTAACTTTTACCTCAGGGGGTTCTTCTCAGATTTTAAACCAGTAGTATGCACATTTTAAATATTATCTCAACTTTACAACAAAGACAAATTCATATTTAAACTTGACATATTACACATTTCCAAGAAAATATTACACACAGCCTGTCAGGAACATGCTGCTCTGTTTGAACTAACACTTTTCAAATCTCATCTGAGGAGTTCCAGCAGGGCAACGCAGTTTCTTTTATTCATGTCAGAGATACAGCATTGCTCCAACCTGTCTTTGAACACAGACACACACATAAAAAAAATCCTGTTTTTTTTTCTTTCTGCTCCTGAACTGGTGGCAAGATCTTTCAACTATGACATCAGAGCTCTCTTATCTGTGTGTCTGTTTTGTTCAGGCTCCAGCTGACTGAATTTTCAAAATAAAATGATGCCTGGCCATAATAAATAAATCATATAGGCAAGTTCTAGCTTATGAGGTTAATGCCCCAATAACCCATACACCTTCATAACAATTGCTATTGATCCACCTATGAAATAGTAGGTGCTTCTCTGGTGCAGCTCTTAATAGGATGTAGCTTTAGGAGGCATTTTCACCTACAGTGTTAAATATTATCAAATATTACCATAACCAAACCCCTCTTGTTTGGTGAGGAGCCTCAGTGTCTAAAATATCTTTCCACTGATAACATAGAGCGCTTCCTTTATTGTATTTTTATCCACTATGTAACGCCACCATGGATTTAAAAAGAATACTTTTACATATTTACACTTTTGTCTGATAAGAGACTCACAACACAATCATTTGCATTTTATAGGTTCAAAATATACTGTTGTCTTTGTAAGATTTATTTGCAATACAAATGTTATGTTTGATTGGTCTATATTTACCCACACACATCAAGTCCCTGGAGTGAAAAGATGTGGCAGTACTGTTTATTTTGCTTTTATCTTGCTATAAATTTATATAAATAAATGTAAAGATTTTTGGAAAGATTTGGAAAGTTTTTAGACTCAGTGCCTGGCGAGATACCATCCTCACCTTGACAGACCCTGTACTTCACATGTCATGGATGTATTTGCAGATTTTATACAAATAAGAAAATCATTATTATTATTATAATTATTTTCTGCATATTAGTTGAATTGTCTTTAGCATCACCACTGCCTGAGGGAAAGTCTCAACGGGTAAATCCATAGGCTTAAACCTGCCTTTAATGCAGCACATAAAGACTGCTTGATGAGTGCAGATGTTGGCAGGCCTCTGTGTTGATGCTGTTAAATCCCACCGTCACCCCAGCTGTTTAAGCTATCACCACCTTAACCTGCTATTACGCTCTCCTGTGCCAACCTCTTCAGCAGTGGCAGCTCCCACTGTGATGACTGATTGACCTGCACATGTGTTTTGCAAAAGTTTCACTTTCACATCTTGTGGTGTGTGACTGTAATCATTCGTACTCTAATTTGCCTTATAAAATAAAGTATAACAGCAATATTGCACTTAGTGGGTAGTGTTTCTCTAACTGGAAGGAGATTCTCAGCAGTGCCTGGCTTCAGACCTCCGGCCAGGACCTAACACAGTGGGCTCAGTGGAATGAGTTGCTGACAACGTAATTATCTGTCACTGAGCAGTGTTCTTGAAGTCACTGTAATGATGACACTTCTCAGAGCATTTAACTTTTGTTTAGCGTCACTAGCTGCATGTAGAGGACTGACCGTAGAGTCAGAAGAGCATTTCAAATCTCTATTCTAATGAACTGACTGAAATAGGCCTATGTCAGATTAGGATGACCATGACTCATTTTATGGATTAGGGATGGGAATGAAGTGTATTTCTTCAAATAATGACTCTTGATTTATTGACTAATCTTCCAAAAACCAAATCGCTTCATCCCCTTTTTGGAGTAAATGCAAACAAGATTCTAGAAATCAAAGTGAGTTACTGCAGTTACTGTGAATACTGCAGTTTTTCTTTTGTTATTATGATGAATTCATGCATATACTGTATGAAGAGGATCCACAGAGAATCAAAGCTACGCAGGAACAGGATGGCTTTGTGCCTGCAAAACGAGGTCACACAAGTGGGTTTTGAGATTGCCATATATGTGTTCAGTATAAATATTGATCTTGTGTTTCTGGAGGTCTCTCAAGTGATCTGACTGTTTTTTTTAGCAGCTCACCACTTGACACTTACATTATAAGAGTAACTCATTGTGTATATACATACATACATACACACACACACACACACACACACACACACACACATAATCAGGCTGTTGGAAGCTGTTTACGTTCTGTGATATAACTGACACTTCATTATATGATGAGTCCAAAGCAGAATTGTGGGTTGGATGATGGAGGAGTGGAGCGTTGGGTAAAAGCTCGTCCATGTCCTTAGGGTTATGAGACACCTCCCATCCCAGATGTTCTGCTGAATTAGGATCATACCGCCTCCAGAAGGCTTAGAACCTACTTCTGGCACCAAAACTAAACCCCACCTTCTCTCACTGAAGAAACCCACTTGACATCAACTGCCTCCATACTCATGTAATTAATCCTAACGTATACCATTGTTGCGTTCTTTAACGTAAATGTATATTTAAGAGTTTTAGATAAAAGCCTCTGTGGCTGCAGTGTTCAGCCCAGTGGATGTTCTTTAGATCACAGTTGTAGACTAATCCAAACAATTGACTTAAACTGCATAAGGGCTGTTTCCAAATCCCTGTTTGCTTTGTAAAGGTAGAAGAGAGGTTGCTGTGCCAGACACAGGCATGGTTTAAAAGGATTGTTCTTTGTCTTCTTATTAATCATACTTGTTGTTTAGGCCTGACATGGAATAAATAAATGCCATCGTCCATTGTCTTACAAAGCTATAGGTGCTGCATTTTGGGCAGACTTGTATTATAGTGGTGGAATCTGTGTCTGTAACAAGAGGGTTGTTCACCGTGTATCCTGATATTCATTTTTGGATGTTAAGCCTTTTAAATTATAGTGAAACGCTGTGTCAGTGACTTCACACCAGGTGACGAGGTGACCACACCTCACTGTAACACTCGGGTATTGGCAGAGGAATGTAGTATAGTGATAGCTGTGTGGGCTATATGTTGTTGGGTGGGGTGATGTAATGTTGGATATTGTCACCTTCTTAAAAGAATTGCTTTCTTGCCTAAATATCATATAATATGTATTTGGTTCAGTTTTTCTGTTTTTAGAAAAACGTGAAAAGGCCCATTATTTTTGAGAGGGTGACAAAATTATAGTTTAGTTGTTGTGGTCTCACGTAGTGTAATGTAATAGTGTAGCGTGGTGTGTATAGTGTTATTGTAAAATACTGCACATGGCAGTGAGGCATCTACCAGTTGTCGAGCGGCCGCCGTTGAAATAGAAAAGAAAAAAAAAGAAAGACCACGTGACAACAAGAAATGCCACCTAAATCTCAGCTTCCCACTGTGTAACAGCGATTTCCGTTCCCTTATCTATATCATCAACGCTCTCCTAGTGGCGCTTTCAGCCAAGGCAGGCATACTGTGCCCTCTAAGGACTGATGATATCATTAGTGGGCTCGAAGCAGAAGCATCTGTTTCTCCTTAGCCTCTGCAGGACATCAATGCAGAGGTCAAGTCAATTAAAACCACTCTTCGTTGCACGTCTTGGTGAATCCCAAAGACTGCACTGCAGCCTGGTAGATAGCTGAGCTGAGACTCCCACATTTCACTGCTGCCCTTCACAAGAGAGTACGCTTTGAAGTTGTAGAGCTCTGCTGCAAGACAACCTCTGAAACACTGGGAAGCGGCAGTGGATTAATGGATGCTGCAGTCAGGTCTCTTGCTGGGGCCTGCTTGTGCTATTGTGAGCAGACTGTGCAGATCCTTGTTATTATCAGCTCTCCACCAGTCATGTCCTCCATATGGCCCAGTCAGAGGCAACACCGCAGGCTGTCATGTTTGTTTTCTAATGTGGAAGTGGGGTGGAAATGACATGCCCATGCTCAGGGCAGCTATAAACAGGATGACGGTCAGTCATGGTTCAGGTGCATCCATGATTGTCCAAGTCCGTGTGTGCAAAGTCGTTTGTTGTTGTTTGGGTCTACTGATTTTGATTGGAGGATTTGGAAAACCGGAAGCGCGGGATGCAGGAATGCTTGAACATGAAATTGGTCGGCATACACGTATTAAAATTCATGACCTGCTGTGACATGATGAAAAGTACGCATGCAATGTCTCGCATATACTCACACGAATCTCAGAGGGAACATTACATGCATGTGTGTGTTTGCTTGCTAAGTGTTTTGTGAGACTTAAGTGTGCAGAGGTTAGTCAGAAATATTTTTGATCACAAAATAAGTGCCAGGTTTTTATTCAGTTTGAAATCCACGTCAGGGCTCACCACCCCGGCACTGCTGTGTGCGCGGTGTTCAGAGATTTGCACTGCATTGGAGCAGAGGGGGTTAAGTTTAATTTAGTGGTCCGGGTAGTCTGTTTATCACATGTTAGCCAACTTTAAATCCAGCTTTAGGTGTATAGCGGAATAAGCAAAGGCCCAATTTGAATCTTCCTGTGTATGTGTGTGTGTGCGTGCATGTGTGTGTGTGTGCGCGCAGACCTGTGCCAATCCCTGTCATGTTTTTTTTTAAACTGAACTGAGGGGATACATTATGAATGACTCAGTCGTGGGCCTGCAGAGGAAAAACTCAGTCGAAGGAAGACAGACCAGAATATCTTTAATGAATTATGGTCTCATATTGTATTTGACTTCACACGTTGTTTTTCAAGCAAATTAGTTTCAAAGAATAAGATCATGACTTGCTGCCTTTCCCCCCTCGCAGAGGGTAAGAGCTTATCCCAGCGTGATGGCGGCTGGCTGGCACGTCATCAAAGGTCTTACGCACATTAACACCATCGCAGTCACATTCTCACCTTTTGAGGAGGCAGCGCCTACGTGCTGTGAAGCAACGGGGCAAGTCACTGACCCATCATGATGTTCATGTTCATTTAAATGCAGCCTAATAAACACCCGGGTTATGTGACCAACTGATGGGAAACACTGGGAGTAGGAGTTTGTGGCAACATCTGGGTTTGTTTCTCCAACAAGGCTGGAGTGTCATTGAAATTTGACAATGACATTGGGTATTGACATCATGTGGCAAAGTAATTATGATGCCAACCCTACCCAGTAATCAGCTGTGTATTTGTGGATATCCATGCTGCCACAGTCTTGGTGCCTTTCAGCCAAAACTACAGTTTAATCCACCAGCGCTGTCCTCTCAGTAACTGTGGCGCACGGCCAAATCCTTGTTTACCCCTAACCCTCGTCTGCCACTGCATTAATCCTGTCTCCAAACAGAAGCCCTGACACTGACTGCAATTAAAATATTAACATGATACCTTTTACCACCACTGTTAGATACTTGGAAATATCCCCACAGATGCTCGCGTTAACGTGGGGGATGTGTGGGGGGAGTGCATCCAGAGTGCAGATGTGCCCTTGTGCGAGTGCACACACAGACACAAAACACCCACACCTATGCAGATCAAATAGTTATTCATGTCAGCTAATCATTGGAGACCAATGTGTGGATGTGTTTATTTCTCACTGACACTTCAGTGCACTCATATGGAAATTTCATTTCTGACAGTCTAGTCCTTTGTCTTTTTTTTTTAATGTGAGCATCATTTCCATATGATTTCCTGTAAGGAGTATTTGAATGCGCGAAACAAATGACTGTAAGTCATGCTGACGCACGGTGATGATTCACTTAAATATAAGCAAATTAAGCAGATATAATGCATAACCATGTTCTCTATCCTCATATAGCTTGTTCCGTCATTTCTCAGATATTTAGCCACAAATTAAAGTGCTGGACCATTTGAATTCCAGTGTATCAAATTCAACTGTTGTTGAGCCATTTTGCTGCTTGAATGGGTCTAATGTTGCTAATATTGACTCAGGAAAATCAATAGACATATCCATTGGTATGATAATGGCTAATGACTTAAACACTCCTCTGAGACAGTTCTCCTCAGTGACTATTAGTCTTCATTTAGCCACTGCGGCTAAATTAGAACCTGCACAACCGTAGAACTGATTCCTTGAAACACAGAGCGTCGGAATAGGAGCTCTCGGTGGAGGAAATAGCAGATATTGTAGCTCTTGCTTGAAAATTGTGCAGTAAAAATTTACATCCTAGTAATAAGGGGGCTTAATAGCCCACTGAATGTGCCTCTGAAGTAGACCTCGTAAGCATGATGAACTGAGATGACTGTTGGAAAGAGGAGTCTGCACTCAAGATCTGTACAGCAGAGTTAATAAACTTTCTCCAGCAGTCTCCATTAAAATAGACACCAAAGTGGTTTGTTTTGTTAAATATCAGTATGGACATCTACAGTTATACGATGCTCCCCATATATGACCTCAGTGATATCCTTCTAATAATTGTTGTTTATTGTTTTAAATCTAATTCTAACTTATTTGTGTTTGGCACGTGGTTGGAACGTTCTGGCTTCCTTGTCTAATTGCTGCCTGTGTTTTTTTTGCATTGCAGCCATGACTGTGTCATGGTCTGAGGAGTCATTTGTCACACCCCACTAGGAGTCTCTTCTCCTTCTTCTCTTTCAAGCTTCCTGCCTCTTTCCATCTCTCTCCATCTGTCTATGTGTCATCCACTGTGTGTGCATCTCACATTTTCTCGTTTTTGTCCGGGATGCCACGGACTGACAGCTAATAAACATCTCAATTCACCTTAGTTTGTCTTTTAGAAATTGCGATCATGATGGAAAAATTGCGCCAATATACAATTAACATTTGCCCGTTTTTGGAGAGAGACTGGGAGTCTGACAGGAGCAAGACAATGGAGATTGATAGAGAATGAAAAACTGATTACTTATTACCCCCTTGACTCTTAATCCAGTTTACATTAGTCGACCCAGGCAATTTGACTTCAAAGGTTTGAGCCCTGGCCAATTATCAGGCATCCAAGAGTTTCTTTTCAAACTGAAAAAAATTGAGTCAAAGAGAATCCTAATTAATATCATGTCACAGCCCGAAAATAAAATCATTTAGCGAGCGGGTAAACCTGAATATGTACAGTTTACCGTCAGCACAGTGAATGACACAATGGGCGAATGAGCTTGCACAGAATGTCATTTATCGAGATTCATCTTATCATGCTGCAGGTGATAAGATTCACTTCAATAGTCAGGTTTACTCCCAATGGTGATGATGATGAAAATGTAGATTACTTTTGGTTAAATATATTTTCATCTGTTCTAGTCGGCATAAACTAATATAATTTGTGTCTGTCAAAACGCAATGTATCATTTATTGAATTTCTTTTCTCCTTTTCTAAACATTTAGAGGTTGGTTCTGTTTCTGTTGCACTTTGAGGATGAGGTTGCAGATGTCATTGTCTATGCTAGTATATGCTAAAATTACCTTAGGCAGCAGTCGATCCCCAGTAAGGCTTACCAAGTCAACATTACATTCACAGCTTTACCATTGACTGTCCAGTCTAATCTGCCCCTACAGCCGCAAATGTTCAATTTCCATTCCATCCCCAGAAACTATTAATACTCTCTGCTATTACTCTCTGTGTGTTAAGGGAGATTAATGGGGTTCAGGCAACAAACGGACGAGGAAGAACAAAGGAAAAACCACTGTGAGTGTTGCAGGAAGGTATTCAGCACCTCGTGAGTGGGTTGAAACAAGGACGGACTGAAAGATGGATTGTCTTCATTGGGGAGGGGAGGAAACACTAAAACACCTTCATACCGCTATACCCCCCAACCCTCAGAGAAATGTGTTCTACAAACAATAACAGTGTCTCTTCCTCTCAGTGTCAGAGGGTGATTGTCACGTGGCAGTGAGCGCAGCACAGCGTAGAAGCATATAACAAAAAGCCTTTTCATGCTACATGAGATTAGAGAAACACCGGCGGCAGCTTTGTTCACTGTCCACACAAGCTGGTTGTGTGAGTCTGTAGCAGCGTCTAAGACAGCGTCAAAGATTTTGTGTGAGGCTACGTGACTGCAGACGGGCTCCCCTGCAGGCTGATCCTGGGGTGCGTCCAAGCCTGAGTCCACACCACAGCCTGGAGAGGAGAGACAGAAACAGGATGGGGGGGTGTATTTGAGGGGCTACAGCAGAGAATATTCCAGGAAACTCAAAGGCATAATCTTCTTATCCGTGGCAGATTGGTTCAATGTGTAATGTAGTGCGTGTGCGCGCGTGTGTGTGCATATGCACGTGTGTTCATTCGTGCCAGTACATTTGTGCACGAGGGGTTTGTTTGTCCCCCTTCTTGTCGCGTCTCCTTTACTTTACGTCCTTCACTCCCTCGTGTCTCCTCCGGGTATCTGACCAGAACTTTTTCCACCCATCGAGCACGACACACTCTGTGTCCACTGGTCTGAGATCAGCTCTTCTGCTTTTCATCCTCATTAGTGCCTCTTTCCCTCGGTGTCGGCCGGTTCCTTCCCAGCGATCAGAAGATGAAAGTGACCCGTGTAGAGGGCAGAGCAAAGGGATGCTTGTCCCTGAGACTGCTGGTGTTCCTCTGCCCCTGGCAATGGTGGGGATTTGTGGGAGAAGAAGGGTGGATGGTGGAAGGACGAGTGAGAGGTGGTGAGGGGGTGGTGTTGGACCAGATTCTGCTGATTGTTGGAAATTATACCCTCTAATTTCACCTGCAGCTCCACAAGACAAAGACCTCGGGGAGAGAATAGGATAAGGAAGTATTTCACAGGGTGATAAGAGGAAAACAGAGACAGAGGGAGAGATGGAAGAGAGGAGGGAGAGGAGGGAGAGGTGGTGGACACTTGGGGGCACGAGGGACGAAGTAACACTAGAATGAGGTTTGGTCCGAGGCCAGTCAGGGAAGACAGAGAAGGAGGATGGAAAATAGAGAGGCAGCCACTCAGAAGAACACTGGTTCTGCTTAAACAAACCGTAAACCTTAAGGCTCGACCAACCAGCATCAGCACACACACACGCACGCACGCACATACACGCACACACACACAATAGGTGCAGCTACCCTTTGCATTGACTTCTGTTCAGGCTTTGGTTCTCATATTGTGGACATAGGTACTTTCACTCCATCTCACCTCACCAATATTTACACATAATGACATTACATTCAATTAGCAGATGCTTTTATCCAAAGCGACTTACAATAAGTAATGCAAGTATCACTGATGAAGTGCTATGTGCCATGAAAATGAAACAAGGTGTGAATGGATTTGTGCTGTGAATGGATTTTGTGTTCAGCTGGAGTCTGTGAACAGCTCACTGTCCCAGGAATCAGCTGATTAAGTTATTGTTGTGAGTTCACCTGCATCGTTATGTCATTATTATGTGAAGTTTCAGCAATAAGGTCTTCATTATGGTCTAGATTTATTTTTTTCTGTCCACAGCATTAGATGATGCTCAGCGTGGATTTGTCTACTCATTCAGTTCAGGTTCTGTGCAAATGCAAATGTGCTGCACCTGCAAAGGGAGGGAAAAACCCTGTCCATGAGGACATCTGGTCCTGACAAGGTCGCTGCTCGCACTGGAGAGGTTCCCAAAGATGTAGCAAATACATGGAGACACACACACACACACACACACACACACACTTTTACCCACCTACCACCACCTCTCATCTTAACACCTTACTAAAGCACCATTTGCCTTGCCGCTCCGCATGTATCCTCCCATCTTCCTGGTTTCCCTCTCCGCCTTGATAGTCTTACTCACAGACCGTGACTATCTCCCACTGACAGAGCCACTACAGGATTACAGAGGGACCAAGACAGCCGAGAGCAGTCAGCCAGCACCTCCTGCTGTACATGAAACGCAACTGACTCACAGGGCTGCCGCATCCTTGGGAAACACAGCAAGGGCATTTCTTCATCTAGACACTGGCCTCTTCTTCTTTATTACAGGGATGTGAGATGTGATGTGATGTGAGAGGAGAAAAGCATCTCATGTGGTTGTGTAGCATCTCAAGTGTGTTTTTAAATATCCACACATAACTTAGTATTATTATTATTATTATTACAATTATTATTACCTGCGATGTCATATGAAATTATTTGTAGCATATCAGTTGGACACAGTGAGATGCAGTGCTGGGTTGATTGAACATGCTACCACTCAGCCCCTTAAGCAGAACATAGTTCAGTCAAATTTACTTGACCCACTTGACCTTTGGGTCCGTATGTGTTACATTAAAGCTGTAAGATGTAACCTTCTCAGAACATCATACTGCAGTGTCGCTTCAGTATGCGCATTTGATTTGGTCCAAATGGATTTTTCCCACTGATTCCTCATTTCAGACTGCAGCTGAGTCGAGCTGCTGAAAACATGTTTTCATCCAGTGTCTGAGACTGCAGAGTTTAATGATTGCTGTGATCCTTCACAGGATTTTCGCCCCGTAGCGGTGTTGTTTATCGAACTCGTCATGTGAGACGGACTATACACTGAGTGAAAACATGCAGTATGGACACAGGCGTTTAGTGCCACTGTGTCCTGGTGGGGGGTCTCTGCAAGTGAACACTGTGAGCCAGGACTCAGTAACACAGAGAGAGAGAGGAGAGACACAGAGAAGGAGGCTGAACGAGAGAAAGAGAGAGAGAGAGCTACTGAGCTTCATTGCAGAGATTTTAAATCCTTTAACATGATTTCCCTCATCCTATTAAAGACATAGCTATGGATAGGGAGAATGTAAAGTGTTCTGTAAAGGAGGCGGGGAGAGGGGGTGAGGAGAGAGAGATTAAATGGCTTTTAAATATAGGGGAAAAATCTCCTCAACCCATATCTGCAGTCAGGCTTTAAATGTTCTGTATGTCACCTCATGTAGACTGAGCAGGATGACACCCTGAATATACATGATAGTTTTTATATGGGCATTGACATAAGGCGTTCTCACATTCATGTTTGTGTGTGTGAATGCGTGCATGTGAATAATAACATTTTATTACTTTTAGTAGCTGAAATTAGTGTCGACCTCATGAAAATCTTTTCATACATTTCATGCTTTAAGTGCATAAGCGTTAAAGAAAATACTTTGCTTGTTCTCCATGACTGGCATGGCTGAATACTGTGGTTCCAGGGTACTGTATATGGAGGACGAGCTGTGCAAGCGCGCACACTGGTCCCCTTTAGTTACTGTTGCTATGAAACTTTCCGTTCACACACGGCAGATACGGTTTATAGAAAGGAGCCAGGTTTGCTATTCATGATGCTTAATGGTTTCTGCAACATTAAGTCCTTGAGTCTAGATGGAGATATACAAAACCCTATTTTTCACATTTCTACCCATTAATATCAACTGTCTTATGTTGATGTCCCCCATTTGAACATGTCATTGTTAACAGTTCATGTTCAAAGCTTGTGTAACTGTGCTATGCAGTTTTTGTTTTCTTCTTATCGGGTTCCTGACCTTGTAACTCTTAGTCCTGCATTAATCTGCCCTAAACAAGAGATGTGCTTTGCATTATTAACAATATATTTACAAAACTGACCAACGTTCAGGTCAGGACGATGGGGATACAGATCAGGCATTAGCAGCTGGCTACTGAAAATGGAAAAGTTAGGGTTAAAAAGAAGGGGAATAGTTAATGAGAGAGCAATGACTGACCCAATGATGCACTGACAACAAAACAGACATCCAGGCTGGGTATAAGATGCTTGACATGCTCACATCTCCTCAGAGACACAGTGAGGAAGTGAGGCACAGAATCACTACCATACCTTCAACCTTCCCTCTGTCACTGCTACGCTCTACCACCTCATACAACATTCAAGCTGTGCAGCTGCTGTTGACAGAGGAAATTCCTATTTATCTCTCTGTCTTTATGGGGACTATCAGGATGAGCCCAGCTTCATCACTGCATCTTACCAGAGACAGAACAGCTGTTAGGGTAATGAGAGTAGACGCTACGTATATATATGATAACAATTATATCAGTGCTGTGTATTATGATTATGCTCCTTTATATTCTATTAAACGATTTAAGCTCGTTAATTTGGTGAATTGATGTGGAAAATGTTCTCGTGCACAGTCAGATCCCAGAGTCAGCTGCTGCAGTCTGTTGTGACATCATGTGTTTAGTTCTAACTTACCTTTGTATGTTAAATACTTTAAACAGTGAAATGTTTACTTTGATTTTATTTTATATATGCACATTTAAAACTATTTGAGACCCCAGTGCTGCTACGATTGATGAAGGTTCAACTCGCGTCCAGCAGAGAGAGCTGTTCTCCAACGACTGGACAGTTTAAGATACATTTGTTATCTGAATGCATCTGTGAGCCAGATCCTGTGGCTTAGCTCAGGGCCTGGAGCGTTGCCTTCATCCTCAGAAATGTTCTATTCATTTACACTTACCTTGTCTCCTCCTTGTCTTGTCAAATTGCTATATGTATATGTATGTATTTTTGTATGTATTTTTTTTTAGTATACAATAATTGTCATTTTGTGTCTTAATCAGATCCAGATCTTTGTACAGTCCAATGTTCTTACTAAATTAGTTTAATTTAAATGATGATTAGGGCAAAACGTGTGGTTAAATACAAGATGATGTTAATCAATAGATTTGTTTGCATTTTGTAGAGAGATATTATTAATTTATCTGATCTTAAGTTTTGACATTTTTCAAGGAAACAGCCTGTTTCATTCGATCACCTGTGAATGGTGGCAGTTCGCTTGTTCTTATGTCAGTGTTGTGGTTTTCCCCGGGTCACAGGTTTATGATATCATTTATCATATTGTATCATTTCTTTAAAGGGGATGAAGGATTTTAGATATTGAATGTTAGGATCATAGGTCATCATAGGTCAAGTTGGGCAGATGTTAACAGCAGCTTGTCTCTTAGCACTCGGTTATTATTGTGATTTTTTTTTTTACTGTTTCAAATGACCTGGTCAGTTTTTGGAGAGAAGGAAACACCTCTGCTTCCGCTTCCCTATCTTTACAGCCCCTCACTGTTAACTGTTATCTATCCATCCATCCATCCATCCATCCATCCATCCATCCATCCATCCATCCATCCATCCATCCATCCATCCGTTATCTTTACTGCTTGTCCTCGGAGGCTTGTTGGGGGAGCTGGATCCAATCCAAGCTGGCTTCAGGCGACAGGCACACCCTGTGGGCAGGTTGCCAGCCTATCAGAGGGACAACATACACACACATTCACACCTACAGGCAGTTTAGAGTCTCCAATTAACCTAACCCTAATCTGCATGTCTTTGGACTGTGAGCGGACACTGTACACATAGAAAACCCACACAGACACAAAGAGAACAAATTCCACACAGAAAGACCCAGGTTAAATGTAACTGTCAAAACTGACAAGATTAGAATTGGGTTCTGTGACATTTGATGTTTCCATGTGTTTTTAAGTTTACCAGCAAACAAATGGCAAACTTGCTGACAAAGATTCACTACTCTCCCGTCTTCCTAGTGTTTTTTTAATGGTATATAACTCGTATACCCTTGAGTAAACACAACAGTTACCATAATAAATCTAAGTAACCAGACTGACAAACAGGGTTTACTTTACAGGAGCAATTTAAGATAAATTAAAGTTGTGCAAAGTCTCAGATATTTACAATTGGGAGCCGATCAAGTAATTAAAGTATGATTAGGAAATTTCAAGGGCAGCCTCGGGGATACATTAAAATAGCAGTTCTTTCTGAACTACATTAAAACTAATGCAAGCAGTAGCAATTAAATGATATTAGAAGCAGCTTAACTTTCTATTGTAAACAATTACAAGGGGAAGTTCAAGGATTTATTCAAGGATTTAGCATTCAACATTCAACAGTGCAAACTGATATTCTTTTACATAATTTAATAATGTCTGCATGCTAGACCAAATGAGACCATCGCTCATTTTGTGTTACAGGGAAAAGTTCCTGAATTTCACATTTATCACAGTTAATAAGAATTGTTCTGCAGTACTATCATCAGTGTACACCGAGAGTGTTTTTAATTATGTTATTATGAGCCACTGAAATGGGATTTATTTGTTGGCATGAAACAGATCAGACAAATTGATGTTTGTAGATACAATCAATCACATCATTTGTTGTAAACATAACATAACATAACATAACATAACATAACATAACATAACATAACATAACATAACATCATAACATAACATAACATAACATAACATAACATAACATAACATAACATAACATAACATAACATAACATAACATAACATAACATAACATAACATAACATTCCCGATGCAAACTATGTGGCCCAGACCTCCTTCTCTTCAACCACATCGTTCACTTCCTGGGTTAGTCCTGTGCGACTCCCAGGCCCTGGTGGGATTTTCACCTCTCTCGTGTCTAGGTTGCAAATTTTTATGTATAACAGCATCAAATAACTCATTAAAACCAAGCTAATTGGTAAAATGAATCCCTTAAAAATCACCAATGTGGTAAGAACTAAAACAGTAATACAAACTGGTGTTTACCAGTATCACTTAGCACTGGAAGAATGCAATGCATTATGGAGCGGCTGCGTTTGTAAGCTCATGGAAAAGTAGTTTTGTAAACACGTGGGCTTTTCTCACACACCTGGAATGATGAATACTAATTATTCATTCAATTTCTGATGTAGTATAATTGTTTTCTGTTACAGAATTAAATTAGTATGCTGAAGATGCTATTGTTTTCTGTCGTGTTCAGCATTTCTGTGCTACTAGTAAAATTTTTTGGTACTCCCTATCTTATTGTGCGTTGAACTCAGAATGCTGAAGGACTCAGCTCTTTCCTTCTCTGCTTGGCTTTTTTCACTAATCCTACAATCTGTAAGACTGTGGTGTGTTTTTTTTTTAAAGTTGGCAGAGACAACTTTAATATTTATTGCAACATCAGCAACATCTGCCGTCTCTGTGGGAACCGGTAGCATCAGAGGCAGAGCTGTATATTTTTCAATTAATTTGTTGGCAGTCTGACAAAAAGACAAGATTCTGTTAAATGTAGAAATAATGAATATGGGCCACGAGGGCCAATCATCTGTCGGCCACATGTCGAACATTTAGCAGCTCAGGGGCCAGGTATATCCATCAGCAGTCAAACTGTTAAACTGAGTAATTATCTGACACAGATTCATCAGGTTTCAATTCTAAAGCCCAAAATAAAACTGCCCTTGGTTGGATGGATGTGTAACTAAGCAACCGTGTGCTAAAAGGCTCTCCGTTTATTTTTGCTGCCCTCAAGTGGTCAAATCGGAGCATGCAGGTTTTAAGCTGCTCCAACTAAACGCTTAGTCAATGAAGTTTTGGACACACTAAATAGAAAAACATGATCATATTGTTAAAAAAAATCACATTGTGTTATTTATTTTATTATTATGAATACTTTTACCGTCATGATCTCACAGCCTCCATTAAAAGCTGTCAGAAATAGAACCTAATGATGTGACGTCAACGCAGTGCAGATCCTGGGAAATAAGCAAAGCTGAACCCCATCCTGTGGCTTTGTTTTTTTCTGTTTTTGTTTTTTTGACATTGAAGTTTCGGCGGAACCAGCGCACGTTACGCGTCGCAGCTCATCGTCATGACAACGAGCCGTGACTGAGACACCGCAAGTTGTGTGGCGGTGTGGAGGAGAGTCATAGAGACCGCACTGAGAGAGAGAGAGAGAGAGAGAGAGAGAGAGAGAGAGAGAGGCTGCTGAGGCAGAGGCAGTGGGATCTCCTAAACCTCCTCGCCGCATCTCTCTCCATCTCTAACACAAACATGGAAGAGAAACCGGGGATCCGCGCGCGGTCCGTGGCGCTCAGCCGCCGCTGTGCGTGAAGAGCATCAGACACCAGGTGAGACCAGGAGCGTGCGTCACGCAAGCGCGTGAGGGAGCGATTTGGACACCTGATTTCTGCGCGTGTCGCTCGACTCGAGCCGCTGCTCCACAGTCGAAGTCCGCTGTCTGTGCAGGCCCCTCGCCGCGCAGCGGGGCGCGCGCCGTGGATTACCACCAGCGTGGACACGCGGGGGACAGAGGACAGGTCGCCGCGTTGTCTCGTGCGGCAGCGCGCCGAGTCCCGGCGCTAACGCGTTGTTACGCATCTCTTTTATGCCCCCCCACCCCCTACCCCCTTCAGTTTGACTCGCGCTGTCTGCTGCGTCGCAACAGTGTAAAAGTCACATCTCAGTGAAGAGGGGAGAGAGCTGGGTGTAGTCGGAGGGGTGGGGGGGTGCAAGAGGAGGAGGGGGACACTATGAGGTGTCCTTTTTTGGGAGAAGCCGGAGAAAGACGGACGCCGAGGAGGTGCACAGATGTGCGAGACCCTGCGACGCGTCGCTCTCCCGACGAATAACCGCGAGCCGGGAAGAAATGGCCTAGTTCCCCCACCGCCGACACACCGACAGAGGACAGAGAGGAAGACTCGCGTTTGGATGGACGGGCCGTCACCGCCGTCACCACCACCACCACCACCCCGCTGCTCGCGTCCACTCCTTTAGGTAAGACCTATACGTTCCGCCAAGCACCTAACGTCAGCGGAGATTTCCCGTCTATCATGCGTGTCATGTGTGCGCAATGGTGACTTCGCACATTGCGCACGTTATCCATCTTGACGCACTGTCAGAACTGGTGGATGAGATGCGAGTGTGGATGCTCCAGCACTTCCCCTCAGTGGGAGCCGTGCAGTGGCCTTGCCTGTTGATGAGCTGTCACATCCTAACACAACACAGCAGTCGACTTTGTGCATCCGGCATCAGTGTGTATGTGTGTATGTGTATGTGTCATTTTCTCCATCATCCAGCCGACAACATAACATTCATGTGATTTAGCTGGAATGAGTCGGGCCGGCTGCTCCTCTCACTGGGACTCCACTGCGCTGTTTCACGGGCTGTGGAGGTATAGATTATTTTAATTATTTCATTACATGCATTAATGACTGCTTAATTAAACAGACACACGCGCACTTCTATGCTGTAATGTAACCTGTGTGTGTGTGTGCGTGTGTGTGTGTGTGTGACTGGGCTCGAACTCAGAAGATGTCCTCTCCCATGCACGAACCCACTAAAGCACTGGGACGCACACAGTGTATACACACAAACACACACACACACACACACGCACACACACACACACACACACAAACACACACAGCCAGTGCCCGAGAAGATGCAGATAGGATTGTGAATTAAATGCACACACTGATGATCCAGGGAAGGCTCCATTAATATTCAGAGGTGGTTGGGCAGTGCTCAGTTAATGGCAGACAACAGGACCTCTGTTCTGACAGGTCATGGATGAGAAATGGTATGTTTTCATTTTTTTTAAGAAGTAACTGTGTGTGTGTGTGTGTGTGTGTGTGTGTGTGTTTCTTCTCAGATACAGTGCCTGTAGCTACGGCGGAGTGACATTTAAAATCCATCAGAAAACCAATAAAGTGGTTTTGTAGAGTTTTGCAGAATTTGTGGAAGAAGAAGTATTACTCTTGCTCGTGTACTGTTGAAATTGCTGTGATTGCTTTCTTCGGCCGGCATCATGTCAGCCTGGTTACTGGCATTTGGACACTTACTCAGATAGGACATGGCTGAAGACATGGAAGACCTGCATGGTCAATAAACCTTCCACATAGTAATTAATTAAGTGAATTTTAAATATTATTGGATGTAAAGGAAAACGGCACTGTTTCTCAGACAACAGAGACTAAAATGTCGCAGAAATATAACCAAAGCTGTTTTATCGGAACGGTTTATGCTCCTCTACTATATTGATTTTATATTTCTGGAATTTGCTGCAATTTCGTAACTGTCCTGCATTTATTACGTTAAATAGTTGGTGGGCCTCAAGGATTTGGTGGCAAATTTAATTTAGGGATGATCTTTTGCTTCATTAAACAACCTAATATTATGACATAACAGAGCTAATATAATCAGTCAAACAGCAGTGAACATGTGATTTTTGTCTGTTAAAATTGGTTTCCTGCCTAATTGAATGACTGAGAAAACATGCTGTGACACTGGCGTTCACAGAGTACTGTATCCAAAAATGACAGAAACGGGTCGATTAAGCTAATTTCATGGCAACCACAGAGTGTTTTGGTCCGGAGTGAAAACTGAATAGACGAATGTTGTACAATAGAAAGAACTGCTGCTTAATGGATTGGATGACAACGTGAAGTGTGGACTTATAGTCCAGAACAACCTATGTTAAGCCCTAATGTTTAATGAAGTATGTTTGGGTAATACTGGTGAAAGGGTGAAAGGTCAAGTGAAGTGTTCAAGGTTGTACTGTATGTAGTTATTAATGAGAGAGAGAGTAACATTGTTGTGTTAATCCTCATGTCCATCACCAAGGCCTGGTCACATAATATTTCTTTTGTATCTTACTTTCACAGCCAGCTTTCAGTGTCTGTGCTTGTAATTTAATACTTGGTTTGAAATCTCAGTTTTGAATAAGCTATTTAATAATTGGACAACAAAAAAAAGATCCAACTCAATCATTTCTTTTCTGCTGCTTACAGGGGAACAAAATAACAGGTAATTATATGACGCATAGTATTTCGCAATAATTTGCGCAGAAAAATCAAAAGAGTAAACAGACAGGTATTTTTCTAAGCCAGCTATGATTTCAATTTTCTTTCGACCTGTTCTGCATGTTTACCTCTATTTCCACCATTGATCCCTTATAGTCTATGATTTGGTTGCCGTTTTTGTCACCATCAATTTTAAGATTGCCATTGTCAGTCATTACTTCAGTAACAATGTTATACTGTAAAGGAGTGTTTACTTGAGTATGCAACATATGGAGACTCCAAGCACAATTTGGGAGAATGGGATAGCACTATGACTCAGAGCAGAGGTAACTGACCATCGTTCTATATTCAGAGTTGTTTGGATATCCTTCCTGGGTTCCCCTGTCCATCCGGTTTTTTATGTCACAACACCATGAAATGTAGGCCAGTCCCATAATGCGAGTCTGCAGGATTGTGTACTTACAGAAAGTGTGTATCAAGGGCCCGGAAGGTTCACAAAAGGGCCCTTGTGCACTTACCAGTGTTGTAGTTGATACTGCCCTGAGCCCTCAGAGGTGATCAAGAACATTCTTCAAAATCTGTGATTTGTTTGACTGTCAGGTTGGACGTAAGGATTTGACGTAACCTGTAGCGTCACTGCTGCCCTGGGAAAACTACATGTTTACAGCACAAATCTGACACAACAAACATTGATTGCTACTTTTGTCTAAACATCTCTTATACCTAGTACACTTTCCCCCCCAAGCTATGCCATTTTCTTCTAAAACATCTTCTGTGTGCCGGTCTAGTGGCGAAGCTGCTGTAATGGAGGCTCGCAGGTTTTAATCCCAGTGTGAAGACGTCAAGTCAAAGAAAAGGGATGTTAAAATGACCCAGCTCTTACTCGCGTCACATCTAAGGAGGGGAATAGCTCGACCTGACCTATTATCCGTGAGCTCGAGTAACGCCTGTGCAAAATGCCATAGTAACCATCTTCGGTAAACTCCTCTGAACAATATCACATCACAGTCATCCATGAGACAGACCGGGATAAGAAACCGGGAAGAAAACCACACCAAAGGCCATTAAAATATCTGCAAATTTAATGTCTTTTTTATTGGCAGCTGAGGTGAAGCCAATTAAAGCAGGACATGTGACCTTTCCTGATTCGCAAAAGTTCCAGACTTTCAAACATAAGATATTATCCATTAAGTGGATCATTTGCGGCTATTCTTTGAGCACTGTTGCAGACGCTGGCATCAGATTTGGCATATGTGTGGACAGTGTTGACATGAGTTCGGCTGTTGTCTTGCAATGGCAGAACATTTGCTATGAATGAAATCCCTGGTTTTCCAGAGGGATATGATAGCCAGTTAATGTTGCTGTGCGATGGCTAATGCTTGTTTCATTGCCATTAAAAACAGTGAGCATGCACTTGAATGCCTGAATAAATCTGAGATATGGAAATGATAAGGAAATGTTAATAGCCATGTCCCCCACCTACCCTGTCCCTCTTATACAGAAGTAAACTGTCGCTAAGTGGAAAGAACAATGGACTCTGTGCTTGGCAGCGCACCCAGTGCATTGTGGAAACACAGTGTAGCTAAAAAAAGACAATTAATGACCATGGTACTGAAGAGGTGCAAAGACAAGCTGTTGTGGAATATAAATATATATACTCAGTATGTAATGACAGTAAATCTACACTCAGGGCTGGCTCTCACCATCTTGGAGCTGTTAGGCTCATGGTTTTGATTTAGCCAATTGAGGTTTGGCTTTGCTGTGACACCAACAGTTTAAAAAAAAAAAGGGAAAAGGACATTGTTCACAGGACCTGGGTTGGTTATGACATACCAAATCAAACTGTGCACTGTACTTGACCTTTAATTAAACAGTCAAGCGACTGCTTTGTGTAAGCACTGTGCAACAAACAGAAAAAAAAACAGGCATCCCACAAGGCTTCTGTAATACGTTATTTATTTCATTTCATACAAAGTGTCTCCAAAGTGTTTGATGTTTACTGCAGAGTGTTAAAATGACCCGTCCTACCACTGCGCTGCGTAAGCTGCTGAACGTCTCTCAGGTCAGATGGTTTGTGTCATCTCAGTAGTCTGTTATTGACATTGTCTGTCCGTGTTAATCCAGAATTACCGGCGTCCACTGACTTCACACAGACACAGTAATGAAATGTGGAAGTACTGTACTGAGGTTACTTTGTTCTCGAAAGGTCAAGAACTTCAGTTTGAAAGCAGGAAAACTTGACGTTTGTCAGCGGTGCAAAAGGTTCGACTCCAAGTTTCACAGACAGTTGCAGAATCAGTAGGCCTACATTTACATCTAGGAGCCTGAATCCTAATTAAAGCTGATTTACCCATACAGTAATGGGCGGGAGAGCAACTAGTTCCATATGTTTCTCTTTGACCTTCACTATATAGTATATTTCCTGTGACCTGTGACCAAAATTTGGTTATTTTTGAATAAGAAATCACAAATGCATATTTTTTATGTTTATTTTTCTGCAGGATCACACACGCAAAAAAGTGCTGAAACGATTTGTTCTTAATTTGTTGGAGGGCTGAAGCCTGAGTGAGAACTCATAACATTTTTGGGGGGTGGCCAAATCATTTGCCATAAATTTCATTTTTTCCCCCCCGTCTGTAGTCTTGTTTATGTTGTTTGACACTGGCCTTGGTAAAGACCTGCACTTTATCAAGACAGCAGGCACATCAAATATGTCTGACAGATTAATGTCTGCACTGTTTGTCAGCTCATCTTACACCCTGAAACATATGATTTCAGATCAAATTAAAATGGGCCGAGCTTATTGGATAACTTCTACAAGCAATGGGGGTCTTTTTCTATTATGGTACATGTACAGGAAGCACACTGGTGTTTTCAACAGGTGGGGGGGGTCATATTGACATCTTGCCCTCTTTGGCAGCAGTGCCACTATTTCATGTTTGGTGGCTTGTTGGTTAAAGGCACAAATTTGAATGTCAAAGTATAATTCAAAACAAACTATAACTTGCTTTTCCTTTATGAATGCAGTCCATCAGTTAAAATCTACTTATTTACTGGGTTGGTGTCGCCAGGCTGATTGTCTCTTCTCATTAATAATGGCTGTTTGCTGCTTGAATACAGTTTGCGGTCTTAATTAATGTTTCTTTTAAACCTGTCGTATATATAAGACTCTATAGAACCCACAATGTATATTTATGCATTACATGCAACAACAAATAATTTGAGCTTGGGGAAGATCAAGGTCAGCTAGAGTGAAGTCTCTTGTCAAAACAGATCCGTGTGGGTGCAACAAAGGAATTTCATTATGGTCTGCTGAGACAACTACACAGTACACGTTGCTCAGGCAGACACTTGCATCAAAAGGACGCATTTATTATAAACAGATGCCCAGATATACTTGGTGGAAACGCTCTGCATTCAGAGATGAAGCATGAAAAGCCTCTGCGTGGTGCACGAGCCATGACAGAAGTAGTGACATGTGTAATCACGGGGGTGAGAGTGTGAGCTTGTCAGATTATCAGAAACCACCTAATTACCTTGTTTCAATCTGATAGGTGATTGGAAGAGTCATCTGATACTGATATGCTGATGGCCTGCAGGAACTCAGGCCATCGGGAATTCACATTCCGGCAATGTATTAACAATGCTTCCACGAGTATTTAAATGTGGATTCTGTTTATATTGACTAATTAAGCATATAATGAGGTGGTATTATGCCAAATTTGACTTTATGGTTTCAGTGTCATCTTATAAAGGTAGTCGGTCCTGATGACATATGGCTACCCATGTTTTCATGGAATATGTCACACAACACTTTGTATTTATCCTGTGAAATAGATCCTACAATTGAAACACTTTATAGGAGAAACCCAGAAATGACATCCAAATTCAGTCTGAAGCAAAGTCTTCTATAGCAGGTTGGAGGAGTGCGGTATGGGATTGTGTTTAGAGTTGTAATGTTTGGCATTAATGCATCCATGCATCTTCTATGTCATGTGACTGTTATTTGATTTGTCCATTTTAATATATTTTTTTTTTTTACACTTGTACCATTCTGCACCCCCAATCTGATATTTGGCTGACCTCAGAGCAGTGGCTTCGGAGTACAGGAAGCCTCTCAACACTTTTGGCCATACTAATGATTTCAGCAGAATACATCCCACGCAGCCAGTCTCTGTGTTCTACTCAGGCGAACTTACACATCATCAGTGCAGCCAGCTCATCTGTCAAGGTACACTTTCCACTGAGCATGACAGTCTTCTTAAGGCAGTGTTTAAATTTCAGCAGCTGTTTTGTGTTGTGGCAGCTGCACAGGCAAAGTTAACTGTATGTATTTACTCAGATGAATGATGATCTTGTGTCAAAATCCTCCCAAAGGCAGACAGTAAAGCAGGATTAGTATCTCAGCACATGTCTATAGAATGGGCCTGCAGACACAGATAGAGCACCTATTATCTCCCTGGCAAATATCATATGACTTTTATAAATTACAATATGTGCATCTGGTGGATGGAGGTAAAACGGGCTTTTATTTTGATATTAGACACGTTCTTGTCATATTGATTTGACCTGTATAACCCTTTGTTGAGTGTAATAATACATGATCTTTTACATTATTAATATGATTTTCGGGTAATGATTCTGCTTCCTGCACTAATAGGTAAGGGTGCAATACTGCGTTCTGCATTATATTCAATATGTCACTTGACTTTTTTTTTCACATTATATGCACAGGACAGCTACATTATAAGTAATCCTATGACGGTGCAACCAGATAAAGAAAGACGTCTAAAACAATTCTGTATTTAATCCCATCAAGCCAGTCGCTGTGTGGTGGTTACCTGGGAAGGAAGGTGGAAGAGTATGGCCTCTTCTCTGCGGCTTCTCAAACAGCTTTATCTAACAGCTCGATGCCGCTGCTCGCTCACTTCCTGCAATATTTAAAACTAACTCGCTATCAGGAAATGCCAAAAATAAAATTTCTGCTTCGAACGTGTGCTATTAGCGCCAGCCCTGAAAGCTCCCTGTTTCTTGTGGTTCTTCTAAATAAATAAATCTCTATATATATCTAAATCTAAATTTCCACTTGCTTTTAATCAAAATACTGCAAACCACTTTTGTTTAGTCACGATAAGGCCGCTTTCCCTTTTTTCAACAAACAATAACAAGAATAAAACAAAACAAGGAGTTGCTTTGTTAGTCTTCAGGTTTCCCTGTCGATATTGCGGCAATAGCTGCATATACACAAAAACAGCTTTCTGGTTTATTTTCATAAAAAAAACAGTATGAATGCTATCCCAGCCTCTCTGAAACGTTTTAATATTTAATGTGTTTGGATACTCTGAACACGGCTGGACTATGTTGTGTTACTCCAGCAGTTTGGGAGCCAGGTTTTAGCAGCCGTGAATGACGCCAACTGAACAAACAAAAGCACACAAACCAAATAGATGCCAATTATTTGAAGACAGACAAGCACCGAGTCAGACGCCGTAGCATGTTTGTGCACTGATTTTGAAAACACTTCCCCTCACGATGTGACCCAGTGGAGCTCAGTCAGTGTAGCTGTCTCATGCATGGCATCTTTTATACTGAACAATTCAAATATTTTACTTCATCAACAAAAAAAGAACTTCAGTGACATAGACCTAACATGGAGATGAACATTTTATCATCAGATTTTTTATTTATTGATTTATCTTTTTCCATTTTCAAAACAATTGAAAATAAAGAATTAGACGAAGTACTTCTTATGTACAGCTTCCGTTGTGTAGCTCTTAACAATTGATCACAGGAGGTTACGTAACAAAGACAAATGTGTCACAGCTAACATGATAGCATCTTTGGTTTGTGACTCCCTCAAAGGTCAGCACCGTCAGGACGACTCGCTGTTGCTCGATGCACGAGCTCCGCTCTGCTGCTGAGAGGGAGTCCAGAGATAATGTCTGTGCCATAATGGCATGAATTGATTTCTGTGCTGCTGACACCATGCCTTTACCCCCTCTGCACTTATATATCCACAAATGCATTGCAGCTTCATTGTTTTATTTCATCTTTACATGTTGCTTACACAACTCTATATATTTTCACCACAGCTCACACACTAACACTTCACACAGCCTGTCTGCCCACAGTGGTGCAGTATCCAGACTGCAGCTGCTCTTCCCTATTTCAAATCAAAGCGCACTCTCGTGCAGATTGTGTGTCAATGTGTTGTGCAGTGTCAACAATGTGTGTTTTGTCCAGGCCATTATATCTTTACTCATGTGACCTTATCTAAGGATGGCACAGGTGTGGCTGACATGTGTCTGTCAGTCCCACACTCTCAGATGTCCCTTTCCCCCTGGGAACGCTGAGATAACAGGTAACAAAAAGCCTAATTGCGACACATTTAGACAATAAGCGAATGTAAGTGGGTGCTTATGATCTATTTATGCAAACCTGGCAGTTTGGGGACAATAGCAATATGTATTGTCGTAGTTTTGATTATATGATACAGACAGGGCTTTAACTGTGGCAGCAGAGAGCGCATAAATATTTCAATTGTTAAGTGATTCAAATGTGGTTTCAAACAAAAGAGGTTTGTATGATTAGGCCATGGCCAGTCTCCATAAAAGGGACTCACTGAATTTCATATATATATATATATATATATATATATATTTTTTTTTTTTTCCCCCCTTCATTACAAAAGCAAAGTCAATGTTACCATATTTGGTTACCATATTTGGTTCCTTGCCGTAAGTGGTGGATAAAATTCCAGGAAGTGTATATATATAAAAATACAACAAAAACACATATAAGGAGCATGTGTTTTAGAAAATTAAATCATACACATTACTACTTTATACAACATTAGGCCATTGGAAGAGGGACAGATGAAACCGTGACGTGTTCTGTGACGTAGAGTGATCTTTGCTGATTGGCCGGGTGAAGACCACATGCTTCTTAACCTCACTGAGGTGCGGGATTGGCGTCGTAAATAAAGTGCGCAGAAATGACTCAAAACAGTCACTAGCCCGAACAAGAGTTAAGGGAGGACAACAAAGAGCTGGGACTTTAACCAGGTGATGTGGCGGCGAGAGTCCTGTATTAATATGACAAATGCAACAACTGAATTAATGTCTTCATTCGTAAACACGGCTGTTAGTACAGACGTAAATGTCCCCATTGTCGTGTAAGGCTTTCAAATGCCCCCAGAATCAATGCTGATGATTAATAGGTTGAAAATTGTTTCATTAGGTAATGCACCCCTGGCAGGAGATGTGATGAACTCAACATTTGCTTTTACACTCTGAGTCTGGTTATATACAGTATTTGACAATAGTTGTGTAACCAGCTCTTTTCTCTGTTCTCTCTTTAAAATTTTACAAACCAGTTCCCACGACAGTCTTCCAAAAAAGCAGGTCACTGGCTAAATCCCATAAATCCCTGCGGTGTGTAAGGACATATTAAAAATATAAAGAACGTAACTGTACTTGTTCAAACAAGTCGAGATTATTGCCCCCAAGAAAAAGACATTTTCTTTCCACACAGTGGCGACTAAACCACTGTAACCTCACCTTCGACACGACTAACGAAGTTCAAACAGCTCCTGAAAACAAGCATGACAGAAATGTTTATTTCCTACCTTTTGATATATCAGAGGAATATTTCATCCGTCATGCAGTGTGAAAGGAATGAGGATAGCATAAACCTCAGTGTTTATGTGTAATTCTGTGTACATCAACATGTCGACGGTCTAATCATACGATGATTTTATTTGAATTTCATCTTTAATAGCTGCCAGGCTATTTTCACAAACTGTCACTGTGTTGGAGCTATGGCGGAAGAGGATTAGAGGATGAGCTGTAACTTGACATTCAGCAAACCACTTAGCCATGCATGTCGCCCCTGTTTCCCTCACCTGCCTCTATCTGTGCCATGACTGCCATTGCTCCCTGTTTTGCAATTTGCAACCTACCATTAGACGTGATTGAGTTGGCAACTGAAGCCCCTGGTTTGACTCGAGTAAACCGTGTTGTTCGGGTTTGTTGTGCTTCGGCTTGTAGGTTTGACACAGCAGGTCAGGACAACTCAGTCTGAGGCTTCCAGAGCCAAAGAAGTAAAGCACTTTTAGTAGCTAATTCATGATCTGTCTGTGTTCCCAAGTAAGACTTCTTGTAGCTTCTTCTGCCATGTTGCAGCTGCCAGCAATGATAATCTAATGTCAGTGGGGGTTTTTTGCACGTTGCATTCAATTGCACACACATTTATAATAATAGTAGAGAAATACTGCAATTTCCCTTTAACAGGACCAAAGCCATTTATGCAAGTAGCTTCTGGATGTTTTTCCACGTACCACTAATATGATGTTGTGATGTGTACAGTAACCTGTACCATTGCGTCTATGGTATTTTATATCACTTAAATTATTCCATATCCTTTCACCATATTTTCCGAATGAAGGTAGGGATTCTCTCATCAGATGGATTAATTTGTCAGATTTCCATGTGGCCAAGCAAACGTTCACAACACACCCACATCAGGAACATGAGCTACACCATGACAGTACAGTACTTGAAGGCCCTCGAACAAATGGGATAAGCTGGAATCTAGTGAACTGGGGAGCTGTCAACCAATACACCTCTGTGTCTACTGTCTTCCGATTAGAGGAGGATGAGAACTTGTGTTTCTGGTTTGGTGTCATCACTTTCCAATGATCACATTTGAAGTGGGCTAAAGCAACATCTGGCCCGTAGCTACATCCAGAGCTTCCTGTCAGCCTGACCTCCTCAGGCTCTTTTCGCTCCCCTCCAGTCGAGAGTGAAGAATAAAGCTGATTGCAGTTTTGCTCGGGGGGGCTTCGCGTTGTACGTGCCCGCCTGAGGATTGAAGCTAGTTAATTCAGTATTATCCAGTAAATCTCCTTTTAAATTGCAACCCTCTGGACGTACTTTTACGTATTGTCTCCATCTTCGCAACCACCTTCTCTGTTTTCCCTTTTCTGCAGCTTAAGGAAGATTATCATTGGCCTCATTATTAATAGCCTTATTTGGATTTTCACATTTTACTGAATACCTGCAAGCCTGGGCAGTCATGTTAATATGACTTAGCTGCCATCACTGTTTAACTTAAGCAGGCAGTTCTATTCTTAAATTAGCTTTAAGCTCCAGGCAACACAGCTGTCACGCTGCTCCCTCAAACTGTGCGCATTGTCCACTGACACCTATGCGCACGCAGACACAGCAAGCATCTCACCTAGATCCAAACTAATTAGTGCGTCACACACTACTTGGCTTCATTATGACACCTTCTCCTGCACAGAGATAACAAGCACACTAAGAAAACAGGTAAATAAAGGTAACGGCCCCCTAGAGGCAGCGGCGTTTATCCATACCACACTCTGAAGGCGCCTGGCCAGCAGTCGTCAACACATCTTACTCTGTCTGTGCGTGCGTGGTGAGTTGAGATAATGGGGTTTCCATGTGATGTGCAGGTGTTAAGCAGGAAGAACAGTGGTGACCAACAGCAACTTATTGATTTTCCGGTCGAGCACTGACAGAAGGCCTTTTGTCTAACATCTCCTATCTGCTCCCGCTGCCTGCTGCTTTATCATCCCTGCTGCTGCTCTGGTAACATGCACTGCTGCTTCAGTAAGGCCCCTTTAATTAACCTTGACATGAGCACAGGATTTTAAAAAATTAAAGTGTTTTCATGTTGTTACTATTTGGGGTGGTTTCACACAGTCGGACTGTGCAGATAGACGCCGTGATGGAGTTCATTTGCTTTGACCTGCTTTAATTAGGCTCGACCTCTGATGCTCAGCCAGGATCTGTCCGGCAGAGATGAGTTGTGTGCAGCCTTTTTGTGGGTTAACTGCAATGATATTAAGTGGACCGTGTCACTTCCTTGTCGATATTCCCACTTTATTCTGGATGCAGTGTGATGAGGATGGAGAAGCAGTGGCAGATGGAGCATCTGTAACGTTTGACTGAGCTGCTCTTTCTGACTCGAGAGCGGATGGTAAAAACAGTAAATTGTGGGCTCACACTCCTCATCCTTGCCTTGCTCATCACTACGAAAACACTGGTTCAGCATAATTATGGGTTCATGATTAACAGTCTGACTAGAACCAAACTGAATCTTTGGTTTTCCCACAAAGATTAACCTTTGTCCCAAACTGGTTTTCTGCAAATAGATTTCCTCAGAAATTAGAACATCATCTTGAAGGGGAGGTATAATGTAAAACATACATAAACCATTATCATAACACCAATAGTTCACTTTTATTGTCACTAACATTTTCTGTGGATACTATATCTCTGATGTCCATAGTAAACATCGTATATCATAGCGTGTCTGACATTCCCGTCACACACATGCTGACACAGCTGTAAATGTGACTGTTGAAATCCAGTGAGGTCTCTCATCTCCAAAGCGTGAAAAAAATGTTTGAACATAATTTTAACATAAATACGTATCATCTCACAAGGTTTAACAGTGATCCTATTACAATAATCCCAATATGGTATAAAGCTTGAATGACATAAAGTCTGCCAGATCTCTGCTTATTATTGGCTGCAGCCCATCCCTTGTCTTTAGTGGCTTCGCTCTCCTAGTCACATAGTTGAAGAAAAAAATGTTTCAGAAGCTTTAGAGTTTTACCAAATATACATCTTTTAATCAATTGGACCGATTGTTACACTATGATTTATCAAATACATCCATGAGAAGTGACTTAAGCTAAAGTCTCAAAACAAGAAAGTTGATCCTAATTGACAAGAATTGGAGAAAAGTGCCCTCTCCATGAACGAGTCTGACCACTGCAGCAGGACACTGTTGCCTCAGCGTCCTCAGAACATCATATAGTTGTTACAGATTACAAAGGAGAGAAACTGTCCGATTTTTTTTCCCCACCAGTGGCTTTTAAGTAAATTGATTCAGATATAATGCTGCACTCTGCAGGAGCGGCAGCCATTTCTCCTCTCATCCTCTATTTCTGTCACCCAGTGCATAGCCTGTCCAGGGTGGTACTGGGACAGGAGCTGGACAGCCTCGGTGTCTAATGGGAAAAGAGGATGAGTTGGCTTTAAATGCAGCCAAGTGAAATCTTGGCACCAGTGTCAGGAGCTGCACTTCAGTTAGCCATCAACAGACAACTTTTTCATCTTATACCTAGAATATGTAAAAATCTGAATATCAGTTTAAGTAAAGCATTATAAATTGTATCTGGAGCCATGTTCATACAGCAGAGCGATTACCCCCTTATTCCTGGACCCATAACTGCTTGTAGGCGATCCGGACTAGTTGTTTCCTCCTGTTTCCTTTTCTTGGACTAAGCTTTGGTAGCAGTGTCGTCACGTTGAGCGTACTCTCATGAGAGTGGTGTGTTATGTTTCCTGACTCACCAGACTTTTTCTTCAGGTGGGTGATGTGACCTGATCTGTGCCTTCGTCTGTGTGACCGTAGAAAATAGCCTTGGAGAGAAGTGATGAGGCAATGTGGGACCTGGATGCTCCATCTACATCTGGAGAAAATGTTCTTCCCCAACTCCCTTAATAAAATGTAGTGACTTTATTACTCGGGAAGTCTCGTATTGCCTCAGAGCGTTTCAGATCGTTAATGGCGTCACCGTCAACAGCATCAGAATCGATAAAGTCGGGCACTTTGTCAGGTTGTGTCCCAGTCTCTGGTTGTAGAAGGCATGACGGGAGGGGGGAGCAGATTGTTCCAGTTAAGGGCTAACATCATTGTGTTTTCCCCAAACCTCTACGAAAAAAAGGAAAACTCCACTAGCATATGTCACTTCAGTGAGAAGACTAATTCTTACAAGCTATAGGAGCAGGAATAAGGTGGTTTGCTGCCTCTATACATTAAAGCCAACACGTAGTCACCAGAGCTGCCTTTTGTTTTGTACTGAAACGTCCCCGTTTCTCAGTACTGTGACAGCAGATAGCAGGCGAGCGAGTTGGCCAATAAGTCAGCGCCTTGGTTTCTTGGCTTGCTAAGATGCTTGTCATCCGCAGATGTTGACTATCAGAGGAGAGCAGCTTGACAGCTGAAGAAGTGCATGTAGTTTTTTAAGCACTCCGAGTGGAAACAAAGCAATATAAAATCCCAAGACAGGCATTTTCCCTCAAACCACTCCGACCGTGCCATTTAAACACAGTCACAAAAGTGTCCCACTGGCAGAGAGGCATTACCTTCTCCAACAGCTCCTTCTGACAGGGCCACCTATTATATGAAACAAAGCAGCAAACAGCCTCCATCAGCCCGGTGATTTGTGTTCATTTTAGCCAGTTATTATGCGTGGAGGTGTCGATCGGTGCCGATTCAGACTGCAAATGGTTGTCATGAAGAGATGATAGGGATTTTAGGGTTTTGCCATTTGCCGGTTACATGTGAACAACTGAGAAGAGGCCTCTACGCACATGCAACATTTGATGCCTCATTAGATTTTATACACGTGCGTCGTGTGGGTGAATGCTGCCAGTACATACAGGGTGGGACGCTATAGGGAAAACAGTGTTACAAGCTATAGACACTTTTATTTTATTAACACTTTTTATTTTTATTACGGTTATCCTTGTTGCTAAGGATTTTTACTGCATTTTTCTATTTGTGTATTCATTTTTTGTTTGTTTTTTCCAATCTAATGCAGCAACTATGCTTCGTCATCTGAGGCTGCCTACCTCAGACAAGTAAATAACATTATTGTAAATATGGGATGAACAAATTGGGGAAATGGACACATTGCCTTGAAATAAGTGGGCTCAGTCTTACCCCCTCACACTGGCTCTTTTACAGCACTGTGTACTAAGTCACGTACTGTGTATAATACACATTAATCTTTTGGATTTGGATCAGCTTGACTTTGCATCGCACACTTTTGAAATGGGGATTCGGGATGTCCTGACACATTTTAACTCCTCCTTAAAATATGTGCAGTTGTCTTAAGATGCAGTCAGTCAGAGGGCTTTAATGAACTGGACATTCTTTCCAGTCAGCTTGCTACCGCTCTGTCCTACAATGAGGCAGAGTACCGCTCACATCGCTAACTTTGAACACCCTGTTATGTTGCACAGAGCCTTTGTGTTGTATTTTACTGTCATCGCCTGTGTCTGCTGGCTGGCAGCAGAGCGGACTGTGGATATTGCAGGGTTGAGGGTGGAGGGATGAGGTGGCATTCAACCAACAGTTAGCACCACATAAAGCCTTTATCACACCTAAACGGCTCTGTCTCCCAAAGCCAGAGTGCGATAAGCACTGGCCATTCATCTGTAATGATGTGGAGGCAAGAACCAGCTGAACTGAGCAGAGACGGAAAGGCTAACTCCGACACAGTGTGGATGGCAGGGCCATAATGATATGTGAACATGCTTTTGTTTATTTTGTGTTTTCTGTGGGTTGAAATTAATTATAAGACAACTGTCGTTTCACTATTCAAGTAGTGTAATTATGTGAAAAATAAAAATAGGAGTTGTGACCACATTACAACATGACAATTGAAAAAGTTTTTTTTTTTTAGTTTTTCAGTTAGACAATTATCAATTTTCTTCTAAACCTGCTTTTCATTGCATGGTTTCATATGTTCAGTTTCTACATTGGGAACCAGCGTGTGCGATGTTCGTCATGGGAAGGGGCGAATCTATTTAAACCAGGAGATTAATCATAGCTAAGAGCCATAAGTTGGCTCTCCTCACATTGTGGCAGCAGGGTGACGCGATCACACCTTCACAACTTTAAATCGAGCTGCGTTTTTGCACCAGAAATTTGCACCCCACTGGGAAATCTTCACACAAAACACTTTTGCACATGTGATTTAAACCCACCCCCTACGCAATCCCGAGAAAGTGAATCCCAGTCCCTTTGGTGTTGTTGTACCCTCAAGACAATTGACTTAAAGATCAAAAAATGAATATGAGATGAATACGGTAAATACTCTTACTGAGGCTTAAGACATGCAAACGTGGCATTTTCAGGTGTTTCCATACACATTAGTGAAAATGTATACCATTAGATTAACAATTTAAGACATAGCATTGGCCTGTAGTATGTTTCCTTTTAAATAAATAAGACTTACATTGGTTATTCACAATCAAACCATTAAACGTGAGTTGAGTAAATCTGCATAGTTTACTTTTATCACTGGTGTCACAGAATTAGGCCATAAGAGATTTACATTTAAGTACAACCAATTTACCACAAGTGGTTGGATTCTCATCGGCATCAGTTGTTCAGGTTTAATCAGTCATCGTCATGATGACAAATCACGTAACAGGTGCTCTGGTGTCTGTTTAAATGAGCTGTGATGCCTCTTGTCATAGACTGAAACGGGGGTATCAGTGTGCTCTAAAGGAGTCGTCCGCAGTATAGAGTGTCAGATTCCTTTTTTATGATCTAACAGGCACTTCATCTTAGTTATATTCATCTTATTCATTTTTTTCCCTCGTGTGCGTGTACTGACAGGCCTTAACACATCTTTCTCACACACACACACAGACACACACCCACTAACTCAAATCTGCAACCTGTCTGTGTGTCTTCCAGGTGTAAGTGGCTCATCGACTGCAGCTGTGGACCTACCTGGAGTCTCACAGAGGATGATGGACGAGACATCAGAGTCTACCTGAAAATGCTACCTGACCGTCTGCCTCACCACGTCGCCTCTCGAAAACTGTTAACCTTTCCTCTTTTTTTGTGTGTCACCCCCCATAATCCACTGATTTTATGATCCCACTCTAATCCATTCAAAGTCCTATATTTGAAGTCCTCTACTTTGGACATGTTGTTTTTTCCTGTCAATGCTGCCGGCCACCAAGGCTATGGTGGGAAGCATTGTTATCTCTGCCTGGTGTGGCTCTTAGGACTGGCGCTACACCTGACCGTGTCCTCGTGTCAACGAGTTGATCTGAAACACCCCATCGTGTCCACAGGCTATGGAAAGATCCGTGGTATCCGGAAAGAGCTCAGCAACGAGATCTTAGGTCCAGTGGAACAGTACTTAGGTGTGCCATATGCCACCGCTCCGGTTGGCGAGCGGCGTTTCCAGCCACCTGAAGCTCCAGGCTCCTGGCAGGAGATTCGCAACGCCACCCAGTTTGCACCCGTGTGTCCCCAAAATGTGCACGGGGTTTTACCTGAGATCATGTTACCCGTGTGGTTCACGGACAACCTGGACGCTGCAGCCAACTATGTTCATAACCAGAGTGAGGACTGCCTTTACCTCAACATATACGTACCCACTGAAGACGGTGAGTGAGACAAAACTCTCATAACAGATTCAGCAGTCAATGAACCATAGTCTCTGTTAAAGCATTGATTCAGATTCAGTCAGAACATCATTGTGTGTGTGTGTGTCTGCCTGGTCTTTGCATCAAACTGAAAGCATAGATCAGCTTGTGTCATAAATGCTATAAATGGAGTAGATTATAAAAAGCAACTTTGTTTGTGCGTACACTTTATAGAATAGGGTCATTTGAATACGTTTGCAGGACATATTAGCTTTATTAGATTGTGGTATACTGATAATCCCCAAGGTTTATATTAATACCCGTCACATTGACTATTGGTTAGTGTGAGTAATAGTTCTTCGACATCCCTACTGCAGCACAGTCATGCATTCAAAACGCCCCCCAGCTAATAGACTCTTAAGCAATTAAATACCCCTTACTCTTATTGCTCATATTTAATTAATTTCAACATTTGATCAAATATTTAAAATACAGAAAATGTCCTCGTTCAGTTTTGTACCAATTAGCCACATTGTGACATGTCGCATTTCGACTCGACTCAGCACTAATACGTTTAAATCACCCATGAACATTATATCTTCATCACTGTAATTGTGTTAGCTTGCTAACATTAACCTTTTGCGTGAGCGATGCAGCGTAAGTCGCACAGGTTTTGAGTGACTGAACAAAGGGAGCCAGTGGTGTAGTAAATCAAACCCCCTGACACCATTAACAGTTTCTAACCACAGCCAGGAGAAAAGGGAAATCAGATACTGAAGTTGGCCACATTTAGACATTTTCTATAGAACATTTAAAAAATAATTTTGTATCCGATCTTTTTTTTTTTTTTGCTAATTTCTTTGTGGTATCATCTTTATTACTTTTAGTCCTCACCAGTTTGTTTCGTTCCACTATATGACAATCGCAACATGAAGCAAGTTGCGTAAATCATCACAGTTCTTGAAAAATAAGTTAAAGATTTTACTTCTTCATGCACATGCTTCACATGACAATTTATGACAATGTAATGTATGGAAATGTGGTCATGAATTATTCCTAAGCTTAATTTAGTAATCACATGTTGAAAACTACATTTAGGAAAAAAAGAATTATTCAGAACAAATGAATTAACTGCATCTAAAAACCCCATAAATTAACATCATCAGCCCCACGTGCAGCTTGAGCCCTTAACACTGTATCAGCTCATACGATCATATAGCAATTAGCTGAAGCTCTAGCTCAGCCTTGTCACCTGTTGTCCAGTAGCTCAGAGACAGGGGTTTTATTTGCAGTGTGGCAGTTTTTATTTTTAGTATCTATAGCATGTGGATTTAAACTTCAGGATGCTAATGCTAATGGTTTGACTCTTCACATCATGCTTCTGTTGCACAGATGCTGCACTGTGGGTTCAGTGGCTTTGCCTTGGAAACCGAATGGTAGCTTAGTAGAAATATAACAGATATGATGAATTGCCAGAGAAAAGCCCGTTAAGGCTTCCTGGGCTAAATTTAGTCAAAAACTGAAAATAAGACTATAAGAAAAAAAAACTCTTCAGGGGGCTATGTGGATGTACTTTTTGCATTAATGTTCCTGTGGAGGGCTTTGGAGAGAGCAGATGGGCACGTGAAAGATCAAAGGATATATGGAGCCATGCACGTGCTACTGTGGACAGTACGGGAGTAAAAAGATCTATTAATCATATTAAAAAGTCTTGGTAGAGGGCTCACCTGAGACCCCACTTCTCTGATCTTATTCAGGAAAACACGTGTTCCGTATTCCCGCTGCTGCTCTTCGATGACGTTCAGCTGAAACCATGTCCTTCATAGCAAGACGTGTCAGTCCTGCAGGTTATTTATTTTACTGATGCTCCACAGGCGTAAGACACAATGGAAACAGATTAATTGCCTGGTGGAAATTAAATATTACGGCAGCGAGGCCAGAGGAGTGAAAAGAAAAACATAGGACTGGTTATATACACTACAGTTGTTTGGTATGTATGCTGTACAATACTCATGCTACATACACACTGAGAGGATGAGTATGTGGAGTCTCCTGTGTTATTCCCAGGAGAGAAGGTGTGCAAATGAGTGAGACAGATTTTACATGTAGCCCTGTCTGCTTGTCAGAATCTGTCACTTATTGTCAGGGGTCACTGCCTCCACAAGGCTGATGCAGTCTCCAAGGATGTGTTCTGCCTGGTGTGTGAGTGAGAAAATAGAGACCGAGCGAGAGCGAAGTGCCCCTGAAATCAAACACGACGTTTTCCACGCAGAAACGTTGTCACAATCCTTCATATTGTTTACACGGTGTTGAACCTGGAGTGATGTCAGTTAGCAGCTTTAAAGCCGTGAAGCCTGTTTCACATGCTGAGTGTATATTTTATATTTATATATATATATATTTATATATATATATATATGTGTGTGTGTGTGTGTGTGTGTGTGTGTGTGTGTGTGTGTGTGTATGTGTGTGGGTGTGTGTGTGTGTGTGTGTATATATATATATATATATATATATATATGTCATTTATAGTATATACGTATACTATAAATGAACAGGAATCAGAGTTCAGAATCACAGGCAGAAACTTGTTTACCCTGCTTCATCAGAACTGGGTGTGATTTGATCTGGAGCCCAACCTATATTGATATTTGTACAGGGGGAAATGTTGGTATTGATATTTGGTAGTGGAACATTTTTGATACTAATATATCAACAAGTATTATAAAAAAGTTTGACAATAATTTGTTTTCTAACTGCCATGACAAAGAATTGTAATTTAGGTTTAACGATTTACAAATGAACTATCAAGGTAATTATATAAGAAAGTTAACATACTGTAATTTTAGAAATGGTAAAGTGAAATTTAAACATCTTTTCTGTGTTGTATACATTGTTTTCCTTACACATCAGTAGAATTGCATCCATACTAAATACCATGGTCCCATAAGAAGCGAACATACTGACTTTAGTATTCTCTTGTTCTTTTCTCCAGAGCCACCAGCAGGTTGACATTTTCATTTTTATTGGAATGTCTTATCCACTAGACGTCATATTCCCAGACGATAAATCCTAATCAATTTTTTTTGAGTTTGGAAGTTTTCTCCACAACTATTGATTATCTGCAAGTACTGATAAGTGCTACTGCCATTAAACTTGAATATGCACATTTGATTGCATTGTACATTATATAAAAGTGCATCTGTTGATCGACTGCAAGTCTGCAGCTGATACATGGACACATCTGACCTGTAGTCCTTTACAGTTGTTTTAGCTAAACTACACCTTTTGTTATCTAGTAACTAACTTGGTACCAGTAAAGGGATGATCCGGCATGTGTAACGTGTGGATGTCAATGCTTTGGCAGCAAGACGTTGCATTCCCACTCACTGTGGACGTAGGTGGGCCTGAATGCCTTGGCAGCACAAATTCACACACAGCCTGGATCTTAATGTTTTGGTGCCAGATCTGGGCTGCACAAGTTGATTTTAAAACATAAATCTCGAGACGACAGCATTACACATTAACTCCCTATTCTCCCTATTAAGTCCCTCCATTGTCCACCACAACACTATATCTGTTTCAGATCTAGAAATATTATTATTGGGCATATATATATATATATATATATATAGTCCTTGTAAAAAAACAAACAAAAAAACTAATTTATAGCTCTCTTTTCTTCCTGCATCTGTTCATCCCTCCTGCTCTCTCCTCTCTCAGACCTTCCCTGCATCTTCTCCTCTCGACTCTCCTTTCTCCTCCATCTTTATGCAGATGGCGGCAGAAGGGGTCACTGCTCTGAATGCAAATGAGCTCTTTCCACACACACACACACACACACACACACCCTCCTCGGGCCAGTACGTAGCCCGCTACCATTTCAACCCAAATGAAACACAAATAACTTCTTAGAATAATGTAAATAACACAAATGTTCCAGTGGACGGACGAGTGAGTTTTATACCCTCCATTTATCTCGCTCTTGCTCCCTCTCTCCATCTCGAGTGTTCACCCTAACTCTCCCGTGTGGCCAGGCTGCCAGGCAGGAGCACTGTCTCACTGCATTCCTATTTTCCCAAGACACTCCTCAGCCAAGAGCCTAAGATCCTTCATTTTTATTGCTGCTGGAGCAGCCATTTACCGCGCCTTTATTAAAAACCATATTTCAGGAGGCAGGACGGTGGAGGCGCGGATGGAGCTGCAGGCTGCGGGCTCTGTAGAGGAGATGGAGAGCAGAAGGAATATTACTGCATGTGCTGGAAGCTGCTGGCTGGACGCAGGGGGTGGAGGGGATGGAGGGAGGGGGCGGTGGGGGGGGGGGGGGGGGGGGGGGGGGGGGGGGGGGGGTTGAACCAAAGCTGTGTCTGACACCGCGCCTTTATTAAAAACCATATTTCAGGAGGCAGGACGGTGGAGGCGCGGATGGAGCTGCAGGCTGCGGGCTCTGTAGAGGAGATGGAGAGCAGAAGGAATATTACTGCATGTGCTGGAAGCTGCTGGCTGGACGCAGGGGGTGGAGGGGATGGAGGGAGGGGGCGGTGGGGTTGAACCAAAGCTGTGTCTGACACCTTGTCAAGCAGACAGGCCACCACAGACATGACATACTGCAGCTTCATCCCGTTTACTGCACAGAGGAAATGGAAAGGGACGGGAGGCAGCTTGTGTCCAGGCCACTGGCTCATTGAACCACATAGAAACGCTGTTGGCTGAGAGCTGGAGCTGCGTTAGGTCAAACAGCACTGGGACAATACAAGCGAAATGCTCCTGTGTAGGCCAACACTCTTAAAGTGACCAGGTGATCAGACGCCTCTTGCATCAGGTGTGACTCCACCTTTGCATGACACTGCTTTGCATGGCAAGTGTGCGCCCACACAGTTGCTTCTGCTTTCTACCCTCTGCAAGGTCTTTCCAAATGACTTGGATACCATCAATAGTAATGATCATCCAAAACTGAAGAACTGCAACCATCAAGCAGTCATGTGATTTTTACTGTGTAGTTTCTAATTTCTCTTTGAAATATGTATAAAAAATTTTAAAGGCAACTTTAATTTCTAACATTTAATTTCTAACTTTCACCTAAATACGGTTGCCTGAATTATTGTTTTACTCTAACTATTTTTATAACTATTAATAGACTGAACAGTCATTTAACTGAAAAAATAGATTTCAAAAAACTGAGGAGTGTGATGGTAAACATAATCCTAAATACAACAGCATCTCGCTGTCATGTTTCTTCGACGCTGAGTCTTCGAGATGATCTGTAAGTTTAGGGGCGGTGCCCGAGTGGAGAGTGAAGACTGATGGTCCATTACAGGGTGCAGCTAACACTCGCATACAGGTTACTTCTTTATTGGGCATTAGAAAATGAATGAAATCAGGGACGTCTCCATTAAGCGGTGAGGTGTGGTTTTAGAGTGGCGCTAAGTAGTCGAGGAGTGCTGACAAGATGGAGGGATAATGTGCCCGTCTATCCATTACCGGTCTGTCTACCTGCATGTCTGCTCAGTAGTCGAGGACCAGCTTCTGTGCCATCTCCCTCTATGGCAGGAAATGCTGTCTGAATTCCGGCGCCTGTGTACCAGTACTCAGTGGATGCAGCAAATCCATTCAGCATTGATCCTTTTCCATTTAGACAGCAGATAAAATGTTATATCAGGAAACCATATTCACATGAAGGGAAGAGGGGGAAATGCAGTGTTACTATTGTGCAGAGCAGTGATGCTGTCGTTCGTCAGGAGCAGTGATCCACAGTGAGGAAGAAGAAGAAAATGGCCAGGTGCCGTCACGTCACTATGACGACTCCGGACTGATAGAAACAGACATATCAGCGGCACGCGGGCAGAGTGATAGACCCCTTGGCAACCCGCTGAAGAGTATTCATTAACATGAGTCACTGCAGTGCCCTCCCACCATAGAGCTGAATGGGCACAGGAAGGATAGCAACAGATGTAAAGATGCTGTTGACACGTTTTGTGTAGCAAGTGGAAGTTGCGCGTACGCGTGTGAATCTGAACGTTGAATGACGCAAATTGTGACGAACCAAATGAATGGGTTTGGGATCAGGTCAGACATACGGAGGCGGGCGCTTGTTATTGGTGCTGCCCTATGGAGCATTTAACTGGCGTGACTATTAAAGCTTAATGTGGGGGCTCGTCTTTGACCTTGGTGAGGGGAGTCCTGTCAGAAGCCTTTGCAGGCAGTGTAAATACAAACACAGCTTGGTCTTTGTGGATGTTGTAGTAAGGACTCACATTTCAACCGCTGTGCAAGCAGTTTTTTTTTGTCTCATGTATTCTCCATAGTACATTATATGTGCCTGCGTGTGTGTGTGTGTGTTGTTTGTAAGGACACGGCCTTTTTGGATTGTGTTGGGATTTTAGCCTTTGGACTGCAGCAGTGTCTTGAGCTGGGGCAGGATACAAATATCTTGGCATCCCCGTGCGTTTTCTGACTGAAAAGAGTGATGGCTTGATTCTGCTCATTGATTTTTCTTTACAGAGCTGCGGCGTGTCAGGGCTGATTGGGAGAGGTGGCCTCTGGGGTTGTTTACGAGGCAGTCCGTGACTAGATCCTAAGCAGTTAGAACAGATGAGCTTGGGGGTTATCTTCCCAGGAAACAGTGTGTAACCCTTGTAAACATTTTGTCTTTACCTGCAAAGACTCAACAACAGTTTGCGCCAGTGTCACATTCTGCAGTTTTGCATTTTTCTTGTGATCTTTTCTTGTTTTGCTGTGCTGTTTTCCTGCTGATGCAATCTTTTTGAATATTGTCTTTCTATTGTCTCTCCCTCCCCCCTTTTTTTCCAAACCATAGGTCCACTCACTAAAAAACAGGATGAGTCTACAATGAACAGACCGAGGGATGAAGGTATTTTAATTGCATGTTTTTTTTCCCCCTCCTGCTCCATTTTTGAATCTCCGTGGGGAAATGGTGTGTTTGTATCTGTGTTAATAATCATCTTTGACTCACCGCTCTGTGTGCACATTACACTGTCCATTGTTAACTGCATCTATTCATACGGTAGATCACAAAAACATCCCCATGAAATAGCCATTCAAAACATTATTAAGCCTTATTCAACTTTTCTCTTTTAAGTTATGAAAAGATTTTTTTTATGAAATTATTGTCAAAGTGATGTGCTCTCACCACTTTATACTGATGCAGCCAGATCTATGCAGACAGCATGTGTGCATGATTCTGTTTGGATGGCCAGACTTGCTATCTGCGTGTATATTACATAGCATTATGCACACATAGATTACAGTACATTACATTTTCAGATTTGCATGTGTGCCTACTTAAGCGCAGAGCTATTTGTGCTATTTAGCTTTCGAATCCTTCCTCCCTTGCATATCTAATTGCTGTGGTTTTAAAAAGAGACAGATGTGGCTAATCCAATTGTGTGGCGTCTTAACAGTGAGAACTGTAGCATTCACACAGTGAGAACTGTAGCATTCACACAGTGAGAACTGTAGGATTGTCAGGAGAGGAGCAGAACCACAGAATAGCGATGGACGAAAAAGGAGAAGCTGAGCACTGCAAGAGCACAGGGGAGGGCAACCGTGGTAGAGTAGTCATAACGAAGACATGTGCCTGATAAAATGACATTTATTGAGCTTTGAAACTGAGAGAGATGTTGAGAAAGAGTGGGTGAGATGGGGGATGAGAGGGAGACAGGTGGAGCTTGACATTTATGCCAACACCTGATGGATCGTGACAGGATCAGGAGGGGGCCCGGGTAGGGGCCGAATCCCTCGTTTAATAATTCTTCAGGTGTGGATCAGACACGGGTTTGCAAATGTTGTTGAAAAATACTCGAATGAGCATCTTCGTTTAAAACGAGTCACTTGCACAAACGTGCCCTGTTTAGGGTTTGGGTGCAAAAAATACTGAAGTGCTGAGTCAGACTAAAAACCTTAACAGCCAAATCAATGGAGATTTCCGTAAAAGAATGAGGTAAGATGTTACAGAGATTATGGGTGTGGGGTGGGGGTGGGGGGGTGAGGACAGTCGTACTGGGTTAGGTAGAAAAGAGAGGCGTCAGTAATGTGCCTGTGGTTTGGAGGCAGCCAGGAGATGCGTAAACTCCTAGTTGGCAATTTAGACTGTGGATCAGAGGAAAACACAGGTGATCCTGCACCCTCTTATCACCTCTCTGTCCATGCTGCGCCCATGAGTCCCTTCAAGACACAGAACATGTGCCTCCGTTTATCTTTCACCCAGTCCGTCTCCATTTTTTATTATTGTTTTTAAATATGTTTTTCTTAGTTTTTTTTTTTACCGTTCGGCAAATTTAATCATCTACTGGTGTTTATATTAATGGATTGTGTCATTAATTATATGAGCAATTTTGAATTAAACCGTAATGCAAAAAAATCATTCAAAAAATTGTGATTTTCACTGAACACTTGACAAACGCCAATATTTTCGACAAAATACCTGTACCAGGCAGTGTGTGTGGCGTCAGATATATGGGATAAAGTTTAGGTTCATTGTTGTGCACTTACTAAAGTAAAGACCTTGATGTACTGTAATATTCTATGGTTACACTGTGGACTAGATGTGTACTCTCAGATGTAAAACAACTTAAATGCAATCTTAGTAATTGGTGTGCCATAAAAACCTCAAAGGAGGTGCGGTCGTTAAAAGCCAACATTATTGTTGATCTATCATAAAAATTGCAAGCTGCTTAAATTTTACTGTCCACTACAACAACAGACGACCATTCAACTGCATGTTTCAGCTTTAAAAGAAAACAATAAGAGGAGGCTTCACAGACAAAATACATTTTCTTATCAAGGCTAATGGAGCTGAGGTTTGCTTGTGCCTATAAAAAACATAATGCGATATAAATGTAAACCCACCTCTTAAAACTCAATTATCAGGCTGATGACTGTCAAAGTGTATTATGGGTAATGTAGGCACCAGGCTTCAACCACATGCAACAATGTAATAAGAGGAAATAGATGATATTATTCTGCATAATGCATGCAAAACATAATACAAAACATACCATAATAAAACAGAAGACGAAAAAAAGAGATTATGCATTTGAATTAAAAGATTACGGATGTTTGTTAAAGGACAGAAAAATAGCTTAAGACAACACTAATCACAAAAATAGTGAATATAAGAGAATCAAGAGCACTGATTTCACATCTGTTACATTAAATCTTCAACCTGTTGCAAAACGCCTGCATATTTGACCAAAGAGCACAATGTCAGAGTCACTGAAGAGTGTGTGGTCTCAATTAGATAAGATGGATGCAGCTTTTCATTGGGTTTGTCTGTTATTAATGTCTGACATTGAAGGTTGCTGCCCACCAATGGTTACATTCACCGTCTTGACACAGTTTCTTTATTAATCCCTGTTTCATACATTTTGAATTCTCATACCAACAAATCAATGAGAAGTTTAGGACAAATATCATAGCTCTTTAGGATTTGTTTGCTTTAGTGTAGATGGAGCTTCATAAGGTGTCCATCATGAGTGAGACAGTGTTATAATAGTGCCAAGCTTTTTGCTTTGCACTTGCAGATTTGCATTAAACACATTTACACACAACAAAATACAGATTGAAGCTTAAATATAGCAGCTACTTGTTACTGCGCGTTCTCTCTGAGGATTTCATTTATGGCAGCATTGCTGTGAGTGCGCCTGATGATGGCCTGCTGATGTCACTCCTCTGTACTGTCCTGGTAATGCTGGGATAATTGAACTTGTTTACATATCCTCAGGGAAATCAGCCGAGGTTCAGAGCGCACCAAAGAGGGGAAGGAAAAGAGCATCACGTTGGAGAGGATGACTAGAAACATATATTTTTAGCCAGTCTGCTTGTGTCATTCGTGTGATCCATAAAAGATGTCTGCATGTGTGAAGCCATATGTGCCGTTTTGCTATGTTCACTTTGGTGTGTGTGTGTGTGTGTGTGTGTGTGTGTGTGTACGCATGTGCGTGCGCGCATTTCAATGTGAGTGACGCACCCAAGTGCATGTGTAACCTGAGATTCAGGTGGTGATGCAGGCGGGTGTGCAAATACGTGAGTAGAATTTGTTACCACGGCAACAGGCATTCAGTGAGTCGGTGCAATGGAATGGCTGGTGCAGTTCTATTAGCGGGAAGCAGTTTCCATAGCGACTCTACATCGCAGCTGTCTATGCAATAGTGTGTGTGTGTGTGCGTGTGTATGTGAATACACGGTGTGAATCCTGTGTAAATGTGAGTGTTCATTATGTACCTTGCTACATAAGATGACTATGACTTGCTATGCACCATTTCACCTTTTCTCATCCTCACTATCATGTTTGTTTGTTTGTGTATGTGTGTATGTGTAAACCTCCCATCTACGTCTCTGCCCCCCGTCAGATCTCTCACGCTGCCCTATTTTCATCTCCCTCTGTCTTACACCCCACCCCCTTTATCTCTCGCTCCCTCCCCCTATCTCTCTGTCTCCCCATCTCTGAGTGCTGACGCTCATCAGGGTAAACAGATGCTGTGGCTGTTATTTATGTTTCCACTTGGTCTGGCTTTCATACAAATTATCCACAGGCCCTGCACAGTGCGGACGCTCAGCCTAACTGGCCTGCACTGGCAGCTCTCTAAGCCTTATCCACACTCAGACGCTCAGACCATACCACAGAGGCTGCGAGAGGGGGGGTTTCAGAGAGAAAGCGCCAGCACACACACACACACACACACACACACATGCTGGCAGAGTAAACCATAGCAACACACTGATGGGCATAAAGATACCAATAACAAGAGAGGGCCTTGGATGTGGCTGCACCATTTGCTCCACACACTGAGGGGCATCACAGTGTTGGAAGGTACCATCACTGCACAAGAGAGGGGGAACTGACATCATTTAAATTAAAATATAAAGGAAAAAGTCCAGTTGGACAGACATGAAATACTGTCCTGCCAACTTACAGGCAGTCAACTGAAAATGTTTCATACTTAGTTTCTACATCTTGTTCTCTAGTCACTCGCTGGTTGTAGTTTACAAAATGCACCATATGCTGCACATATGGATCCTTTTCCTAAGAAGAATCCATTGCTGCCAGATTAAACTTTGGAGACTGCCTGTTGCTTGTTACCCAGACTGCACTTAAGCTTAACTTGAATCCTTCAAAAACTGAACTTGTGGATCTTTTTTTTTTTTAATCAAACAGTGAATAAACAAATTTGTCTGTGTTGTGCAGATATTCGGGATCGTCGCAAGAAGCCTGTTATGCTCTTCATCCATGGAGGCTCCTACATGGAGGGCTCAGGGAACATGTTTGACGGCAGTGTACTAGCTGCTTATGGAAATGTCGTTGTTGTCACCATGAACTACCGGCTTGGCGTGCTTGGTAAGTACGAAGAATGTTCATGGAAATATTTACAGAATTTGTAGAAGGTCTGTGTTCTTATCTTGATTAAAGTCCTCGTGTGTCAGATGAGTAAACAAATGCAACTTCTTAGAAGAAGAAGAAGAAGAAGAAGAAACACCTTTAATTGCATTTCTGCATAGCAATTTTTTTTGATTGATGAACTGTTTTATTAACATGCGTATCTGCAGAGGAAACTAACTGACCACATTCAGGGCAATGTGTGTCTGTTGCCTTCAGTGTATTTTTGGATTATCTTGGCGTATTCTATTTGTCCATTCTGCTGGAGCTTTGTAGTTCCTGCATGGCCTGTAAATGTGAGCTGAGTTATGCACATATGTGTGCATTTGTGTCCGTATGTGTGTATATTTATGCACGTGTGTGTACAGTCAGTATATCTGCATATCTGTGGCATCAAGTATTTACACTGAGCATCATCTTTTGGAGGTGTTTGCACAAAGACTGTCAGTCACCGCAGTTGCCAGGTTGGGTAATCAGATCTTGTTTATTGCATCAGGCCTGTTTCAACATATCAGAATAATGATAAACAGAGGAATGGGAGTAGCTTAGGATGCCATCCAAGAGCTGCAGTGGGTGTAAGCAGAGGGCAACATGATCCAGACTGTTATTGACAGTGCCAGTTGAGAGACACAGGGAGAAGGACAAACCCAGAGTTAGTGAAATAAGGACCTGGATTTTTGTCAGGCTAGATTTCATCATGTTATGTGATTTATTTGTTTATTTTTTATGGCTGTCAGACAAACCGTGACAAGTTGAGCATGAGATTCAGTTCACAATTAGTGAGGAATAAAATTACTCACTGAACCAAAGGTACCTTGGGAGTTTTTCTGTTTTCGTTTACGGGCACGCGCCACATTGTTTCAGTTTTGCTCATTTGCACCGACATTGTTGCTGTGGTTCGTGTTGGAGAATGTGTGAGGATGTGCTTTCATTAAAGTCCCGTCCATACTGAGGTGGAGAGCGATCCTGCTGAGTGATTATGAAGGATGACGCAGTGTCCCCTATTCTTTAATATTGTTATAGATGTTGTTATGCAGGCGAAACTGTGCTCTGTCTCACCGCCTCTCACTCACAGATATGCTTTAAATGGGTTACTGTACTAAGACGATTATTCCTGCGTGTGTGTGTGTGTGTGTGTGTGTGTGTGTGTGTGTGTGTGTGAATGTGTGAGGATGTGCTTTCATTAAAGTCCCGTCCATACTGAGGTGGAGAGCGATCCTGCTGAGTGATTATGAAGGATGACGCAGTGTCCCCTATTCTTTAATATTGTTATAGATGTTGTTATGCAGGCGAAACTGTGCTCTGTCTCACCGCCTCTCACTCACAGATATGCTTTAAATGGGTTACTGTACTAAGACGATTATTCCTGCGTGTGTGTGTGTGTGTGTGTGTGCGTGCGTGCGTGCGTGCATGTTTGCGTGCGTGTGTGCGCGCTACTTGGTTGCAGGCCGTGCGTAAAATATATATATGAATTATGCACCGTCCATGTGAATTTTTGATAACACTCGACTCTGACAATGTGCATTTGAGTCAAAGTGAGAAACACAAGTGTAGGGTGCTTCAATAGTTTTCTGTTCTAATCTTTAGTATTATCCTGCACTCACACACACACACTTGCTTGTGTGCGCACATGCCAACCTCATTTCATACGATGCCTGTGCCTTTAAGAGAGTGACAAGGAGTCAGGAATTAGGGAAGAAGGGACAGCAGGAAAAAGCGACATATGAGCGAGGGAGAATCACAAAGAGACAGTGCGGGAAAAGGAAACAGAAGGGGGGTGGGGGGCGGGGTGGGAACAGTCTAAAAATAGACCGTCAGAAATGCATTTTAAAATCTGCAGTGATGCAAAGTGTTCATTCAAACAAACGTTCCTGCATTGGAGCCAGATTACCTTTTTATACGCTCTATCGCTTAGTGCCTTTATTTCCATTATGACACTTATGCATGTCATTTCCCAGCAGATGATATAGCTACTGTAGTTGTCTGGTTAATGACGTGCCCTGCCGTACAATAAAATGGTTGAATGAGAGGAAAATGTCTGCTGTACACAGTCCAGTTCAGAGGTTCAGTGACAGTTGAGATTTGCAACTGCTGCTCAGCTCACCTTCTCCTACCTTCCTCCTGCTCCGGGCCCGCACAGCCTTCTGATTTGTGTTGCATAGCCATCTGCTCAGACTAATTAACTAATTAACTAATTAATGAACTCTGGGGAAGAGCCCACCATCGTGCACTCTCTGAGTGAGAACATTTTTCACCTCAGGAAGAGAGATGAAACACTTCTGGAAACCTAATTTCAGCTTTTTTTTTACTTGTAAGTTCTGTAAGAGCAGCTTCACTTAGTGACCACAGCTTTTACACCAAGTAATGGCTCCCCGAAATTTAACATTGATTTCATATCCTGCCAAAATGTATTTTTCATATTTGCAATTGCGCTAGATGATACTTTGATTTACAAAGTCACTTCTGTCTGAAAGATATAACAGATATTGAATCAGTACAAGCTAATGTTGGTGTTAGTATTTTAAAATGGCCCATTTTTCCCCCATATGCTACAACCTGATGCATTATATTTTTATCATATCATCCCATTACAAAGCTGATATGCTGAACTTGTCGCAAACAGCTGTATGTTTATAAAGTAACATTAGCATTCATTTGCATTAGTGTTCGCAGCTCTGAGCACCATTTGAAATGTTTTATTACAGCTCAGCGGGCAGAATATAACATATTCATCCAAGACAAACAGAGCAAAACAGATATTCATTTGGAATCATTTTATGGTCACAAAGAAATACAACTCCAGTGTTTAGTTTTTAAGCTCAATTTTTGGTCTGCACCATCCCTTGAACTGAATATCTCTTTTTTAACCTTTTTTCTTTTTTTTTACCACATTCAACAATTTGACACCTTTTTATATTGAAACACAATAAATCCTCCACACATTATTTCACACTTTGATCTAAAGCATAAACTTACCCATCTCGCCCAGACTAGTCAATTATAAAATGATGAGCTCACGTAGTAAACACAATTCTCTTCTTTACCTAATAGGCAAAAATGTACAATTCCAAGCACATGATTCTCTGACCCTTTGTTCTCAAAAACATCCCATTAAAGGTGGCATAAACAGTATTTTGAGCTGCACAGATTTTGTGCAGTTAATTTCAGCACAAATTCTGTGCTGTTAATTTCTCCTCACATCTCAATTGTCCCTAAATTCTAATGGAATGCACCTCCCACTCCCTGCTCAGGGACACAGGCTTCCCACTCTGTGAGCATTACCAACCTGCCATGATGTTCTGATAGCGACTGCACTCATGTTCAAACCAGGACGTTGGGCCTGCAAATTAAATATTAAAATATCAGACATGATTACTTGCTTTTGTCGAAGTAGGTACAGTTTATTACACTATCTATCTGGTTCCTGTTTGACAATGTGAATGAGGTGTAAGGTTCATGACACCAAAATGTAAGCCAGCGACAGCAAAGTTCAATAGTAGCTATCTAAGAGCAAAAGTTGTGTTCTTTCTAAATACAGGGGGTCCTCGTTACGATGGTCGCGAATTGCGTTGTTTTCGTGGTTACGACACATCTCCCGTGAACTTCCTTGTTTCGGCTTAAGCGGTTTGCCCCGTAAATATGTACAGACTTCACACGGGAACTAGTTGGTGAGCGCTCTCTCAGGAACGAATCTCCGTCGTAACTCGAGGACCCCCTGTATTTGTCTGCTTTGAATCGACTAGAAATTACAAGAGGATGTTGCACATTGTCCATATTGTTAAGAGACAAATTGTGATTTGTCAGTATGGGCTATAGACACAAATAAACCGCGACATTAGCTACATTATTTTCTTGTTCATGACACTCACTCATCCATTATTATACAATTCTATTGTTACCACCATCCATTTCTTCAAACTGTGATTTGATTTTAAACAGCAGTTTTTGTATATAACAGGACTAACTGACTGAAGAGAAGAAGGTCAGCCATAATCAGGTAATCTGCTTAGGTACTATGATTATTGAAATAATTTTCGCTTCCATTCACTTCAGTTATGTCAATGAATCAATTTTAGTGTTGCTATTAAATATGGACTGATGTTATAATAACCACACTAAGATAAATACATATCCTCTATACAGTCGTCCTTTCTGCTGTATGTTTGTTTTATGGGTCTAAGTTAACTGAACTTGATCAGTTTTAATGGTAAGAGTGTGACTTTTATCCATTAACATTTGTTTCTGATTTTTTTTTTTTTTAAAGGGTTTGAAATGTTTTGGGGGTTTTTTTTGGTGGTGTGACATTTGAAGCGTTCCCCAAAGCACTTGCACGGCAGCCTGGTCTCATTGCACAGCTTGGTACCTTTTTAATGGACATGTGCAGTGAGTAAAATTGAATGAGATTAGTAAGGTAATAAATACAATGACATTGGAAGCCCATGGGCGGTGTACTGAGAGCACAGGAGTTCAGCAGGAGGGAGCCCAATTACAGCTTAATTCCATTTCAGGGTATACTTTACATTCAGAGTGATACATACCTGAAAAGAACCTATTAGACGGTCTTCAGAATCAACTTCCAGTACCAGCAAGGAGATATCACACATCTGCGGGAGAATGTGAAGAGACGGTGAAGCACCACAGCAGATGTTTGAATGAGGCGAAGAAAATGATAATGTAACACTTTCATACTGTGGGAATCTGATGAATATGCTGCATATGATACAGTGAAAAGTCAGTTAGTTAGTGACAAATATACATAGAAAACCATAGTTACCTCTCTTCAGTTACCATACATGTACTGTATGTGTTAACAGTGCAATATCTTCCATATCTCATCATCTCTTATGTGACATGGCAGTGAAATTGTCATTGTCATTTAGTTGATTCCTTTCACCTCTCTGGACTTTGTAGCTTTGGGCAGCATTTGTTTTAATACCTCTTTTATGTGTCTGGATCTTTCCCCCCCCATCCCTTTATTCTCCTGCACACCCCTCCCTCTCCCCCATTTCCCTTTTCCCTCTGTTCACAGAAATATGTTCAGTGACCCACTGCAGTCATTCTGTTCAGTCCTAAAAATGACTCTGCAGACGTATGTTCTCCTCTCAGTAGTCAAAGAGTCAGATGACAATGAACACACTTCAGTTCTGGACAGTGAATTGTGAATAGTGCAGTTTCCTTCTGAAATTTCCATATTAGAAAATGTACTGAATAATATAGCTGTTCATTGGAGTACTATTCGGAATACTGAAAACATCCTTTTGATGTTTTTATAACAGAGATTTTATATGAAATAAAAAACCCTCCCAATACATCTCTATTACGAGTTTCTTTTGTGGATGCAGTACAATATCAATAATGTATAATGGCTTTTACCATGACTCATCTCGTCCTTGAGTAACATAGAAAGACTAAGAGCTTTTTTTTACATTCATGATTTCATGAAATACACTTTGCTGATGCATTATTTTGTAATCGCAACATTGAAGGTCACAGTTCTTATCAGATGTTATTGGGTGAGAGCGTTTGAAACTTCCCTCCATATGGTGCCCATTGCTGTCATTCATTTCCTGTCATCAACCTGTGTCTTTACTACAGGTTGATGACTCTCCTCACAGTTCCTTGGCCATTACCTCAAGCAAGTGTTGAATATTCATGAGTTCAGCCTCATAAACTGCTGCTCTCAGCGCTAAAGTCAGTAGGAAGCCCAACTCAGCAGATGGGTGTGTGTGTGTGTGTGTGTGCGTGTGTGTGTGTGTGTGAAAGAAGAAAGAGAATAAAAAGTTTGTGTGCATTATCTTCAGTGCAGCGATTTGAGACATGCATGCATGTGGTTGTTTGTGTACTTGAATATGGCAGTGCTTGAATTTTGTGTGTGCAAGTGCTTTTGTGAGTGTCTGGCCATATCATTTTGCCTGAAGCTCTGGACAGTTGCCAGGCAACGGTGGCAGGCAGCTCAGGACTCGGCTGGGCAGCCACGGAGCAGACACTTGCACATGTCTATGGTTTTGATAAGAGGCACGGGTCAGTGCTGATATGTTACCAGGTCAGAGTCACATAAGGCTGAGATCCAGCCAATTACTGGGATGATCCTAGGATAATGCGATTATACTGCAACGTTATATCCTGATTACTGGGAGGAACATTCATATGATTTCAACTAACAAGACTTCTATGGACACTCGTCTCCGTACCAAACATTTGCAAACTGCAGTTTTTCTTATTATATTATCTGTAGTCTATTTATATGCAAGAAATAGTTGTAAGGTAAAATATTTGACCAAATATATAACATAAGCAAAAATGATTGACCATGAGCAAATTATTATACAAGTATTATAAATGAGACTCATAATTAATCAAAGCAAATTCAAAACTACGAGCCACCATTGTATATTTTTCATACTCTGACACTTATAATAGTCCATGTTGCTCAAACTCTGCAATATAAATTCTAATAGAGCCGGCGCACACCACCAAAAATTGTGTGCCACAGTGATGGTGATGGGGAAGGTCAATTTGGCAGGATATCATCATCATCACCATCATTATCATCACCACGATCACATTATAATCATTTACAATAAAACTTAATTTGCTGTTCAGCTCACTGGGAAACGTGCTGACTGCCGTCTCCCACCATCTGTCTGCGTGTGGACGGCCGTCCTTTACAACACCCTGCCAGATACGTACATGTGTTTTTTTTTTCAACTTGCACATGTGGCAACGTCGTGCACTGTGATTGCTGTATTAACCCCAAGCATAAATGTGTGTTTATGGCATAGAGAAAGACACATGAGAACGAAAGCTTGCAGACTGACCATGACCTCAGGGTCATATGCACATTGTTAAACCTTTGTTTACACTAGCTTTTACTTAACATTTCCCAGCAAAACTCAACATTTACTCTTCAGCCATTCAGCTCATCTGGGTGCCATATAGAGTGGATGCTTGCACAACATAGAGCCGGACACTGTGTTTATATATGTTTGCAGTCCTGGTTTTGAATTATGACTGAATATGAAACAATCAATGGAAATCTTTGTTAACTGATGAATATAAGCTTCATCTGTGCTATACTGTATTCTAGTTTGCAGTTGTGGCCCCTGGAATCAGTAGTAGAGTACTACTGTACTGGAGAGTTATGTTAATGCGCAGAGAGCGGTGATATATATATATATATATATATATATATATATATATATATATATATATATATATATATATATATAAGAAAACAAAAGTACTTACTTCGAAGCAGCAGTGTTACTGAGAAGATCAGGAGCTGAGGGTGGGGTACTGTTTTCACCAGCCTTTGTGTATGTGTGTGTGTGAAAGTGGTATCTACTTGCTTAGGCCAACCGCTGTGGGGCCTGCTGTGGGCAATAAAAAACTTGTAGCTGTTCTAACTGGCCACCAGTGGGCTACAGCTCTGCATACAGCTCTACAATAAAGCAAAGCCAAAAAACAAAGTTACAATCATAATGAAACTGGGAGGACAAATGGCGGGACTATAGGACAATAGGCACGTTCTAACACTTATGTAGTTCGAAAAAAATAATTGATAATCATATGCAACCAATTAGATTGTAGAGGTGAGTCACAGCTTATTTTGATAAATCAGTCAATCAGAATCATTTGGTAGAACACGTCTTGGTGAAGTCATCATGAAATGCTATTATTATAACATAAATCTTATGCAGGGTATACACGGCCCCTGATGCTTTTCTTTTTTTTTTTTCCATCCTCCCCTTCACCTCTCCGCCCACTTTTCCAGGGAGTGTGTCGTTAAGTGACATCGTTTTTGTCTGGGGAATAAAATCATCCACTCAAACAGTCAAAATCTGAAAAAGATGCTTTTTTGTTTCGTGGTGAAACAACCTGATGCTGTCTCAAATCTCTTAAGAGCAAAAACAATTCTTCTTTGTGTTTGTGCATCTGTGTGTGTGTGACATTTAGCTCCGTTTATTTAATCGTGTTGTGGGTGTGCACCCACTGTGGAAACGTGTATCCTGGAAGTAGGTGAAACATGCCTTCTGTTGCTCTCCCATCACTGCTGACACGTTCTCTTAACGGTGTTGTGTTTCCTGTGTGGGTTTTGAAAATGAGTAATTTGGCAAGTTTTCTCCGTGAAATCCTCCTCAGACACACAATTAGTCAGAAGCTGAGAAGTTCCCGGGAACGACAGGATGCCATCTTCTGCGTCTGTGCAATTATTTTTTTTTTAAAGCAGTAAAGCATTATCTTACTCAGTGCCACTGGATTTATGATCTTCCACTCTATTTGCATATAAACCTGTATTTTCTCTCTCATTTTCTCCCTGTGTTTGTTCTCATTTGCCCTGCAGGCTTCCTGAGCACAGGGGACCAGTCTGCTAAGGGGAACTATGGCTTGCTGGACCAGATCCAAGCCCTGCGCTGGCTCAATGAAAACATTGGCCACTTTGGAGGCGACCCAGAGAGAATCACCATCTTTGGCTCCGGAGCTGGTGCCGCCTGTGTAAACCTTCTCATCCTCTCTCACCACTCTGAGGGTGAGGCCCTTTCACTGTCATTGTCACCTCAGGCGTCAGACACCCTCCTGAAAAGGGGATTAACATATCAGGACCCCTGTGGGGAGTGTATTTCATGACAGAGCAGGTTAGCAATTTCAATGAAGATAATAATGAAGATAATATGGTAATATTATGATTACCCCGAGTGAAAGGATTCAATATTCAGAAACTGAGCTAAGTACTTTATGCAGCCAAACAGAACATTTTTAATGAACATTAAAAAAAATGAAAAGATTGAGTAGTATGCCAATATTGATGTTCCTATATTAGACAGTGGGGTGAAAACAGTATGGTATTTGCATAAAAACAACACACACCATGGAACACAAGCTCTGTAACAACATCACTCGAAATGGGGCTAAGATCAATAAACTGCACCGACAAAATTGTCTAATTATCTTTCTCTCACAAAGTAAAAATAGCCTAAATACATTTTGCAGTATCATTGGACCTCAACTTCCCGTACAGCACCACTGTGGGAAACAGAGCGGGAACCCGCGCTTCTTATTTTATGCTAAATTCACATTTCCTGTTTTTTAAGTGGCCGGCCTCTAAAATACCCAGCAGATGCTTGATCACTAATCCGATGATATGATATTTCTTGGTAAAGCGCCCAGGGTGAATTTTAATTTATGCTTTACAAAGAAGTCAGATTATGTTTTTACTGCACTGTTAACCTTGTCCCTGACTCGCTGTCCTGTCCTGACCTAAATAAATCAAACTCAAATGAGTTTTACCTGTTAAATAAATCACTTCTTTCATCTGTAATATCTGAAGTCGATTCTCCACATTCTGAGAGCATGTGGGCAGAAGCACATCTTTTATCTGTTTTGAATCAGAACATATTCCTGAGGACGTGGAAAGGAATCTCAGTAATTGGGTGCTGTATTGGTTGCTGTCAAATGCTCAGACCTACAAGCTCAAACTATACCCAAACTTCTTTGCATGGACACCGCCGTGTGCAACTTAATATTTAACCTGACAAACTGTACAATGCAATATTATAGCATTGCATTGTACATATTGAACTAAAACTTTTCATTATGTTGAAACGTGTGGGTTAGGATCACATTTTTTGGTTAATGCTGCATTCTTTTAGTTGTTCAGCATATGTATATCTGTGTAGCAAAAATCTGCTCCATTTTGAAGGCAGGCTATAAAACACCCAAAAAAAAAGTTAAAGGATGAAGACGTTGTGTGTGTGTGTGTGCGTGCGTGTGCACGTGCAGAGGAGAGATGAGCGGTGGAGTCGGAGCTGCAGCTGAGAGGCTTCTTAATTGATTTCACAGGGAGAGGAGCGGGGGTGGGGCACACGCAGAATATGGTGGAGGGGGGGCCGGGGGGGTTAATTATTAATGACAGAATCTGCAGATAAAACAGAGGGACAGAAAGCCACTTTACATAACAGTGCAGTGGTGCAACAGTGCGAGCAGCTTTCTTCTTTTTTTCCATCGCAAAGACGCTCTCCACAGAGTCGTCGCCACTTCCTTCTTACTGCTGTCTTTCATTGTATGTGATGGTAGCAACTCATTTTCTTACACTGTGCCGTTCATAACGATTCGGTGCCAATGTAACAGCTTCATCTTGCTTTGTATGCACAGTAATAATCACTCCCCCTCTTACGAATGATTGCATTATTGCTCTGAAGCTTTCAAGGCCCCGTCAGCTGCCAGCAAAGGTGAGTCAGTGGGGAAGTGATGGTAGGTTTTTTGTGTTGATGCTATGTGCGCTGTGTATGTTCCTGCTCTGTGTAGGCCTGTTCCAGAGGGCCATTGCTCAGAGCGGCTCCGCCATCTCCAGCTGGTCTGTCAACTACCGACCACTGATGTACACAAAGATTCTGGCAAGGAAGGTTGGCTGCGTGCTTGGGGACATGGCGGATTTGGTGGACTGCCTGCGGAGAAAGAGTTTCCGGGAGCTGGTGGACCAAGACATCCAGCCTGCTCGCTATCACATTGCCTTTGGACCCGTGGTGGATGGCGATGTGGTGCCAGATGACCCTGAGATGCTCATGCAGCAGGTCAGAGCTGGTTTCTTTTTGGGTCAGCCAGTAAATAATTGCGTTGCATTTTCTGTTGCGTTGAGCTTGCAAATCCAGTTCTAATCAAGTTACTACTAGTTTAAATCATTCTGTGTTGACATGTCCTGCTGTGTGTGTGTGTGTGTGTGTTTGTCCTGACACCAGGGCGAGTTCCTCAACTACGACATATTGCTGGGTGTCAACCAAGGGGAGGGCCTGAAGTTTGTGGACGACAGTGAAGGAGAAGATGGAATATCAGCAGCATCGTTTGACTACACCATCTCCAACTTTGTGGACAATCTGTATGGATACCCTGACGGTCAGATCTGATTTCACTTTGATATTCTTCACTAATTTAAAGATGCAATCACGAGTTCCAACTGTTGTTCACCTCTGGCACTGAGAAGTAATTAAATGATGTTCAGGGCTAAGTTGAGGGCCTTGACAGGCTGTTGTTGTTTCAGCCAAACAGTCTAAACAGGGATGTTGAAAGTCTTTTCTCAGACCAGTGCTTTTCCTGTCGATCAGCCAGCGTCTGTATTGACGGACTGTGGACTTCAGTGCCCGCTTACTAAGCTGTGTCACTTGTAGGCCTCGTTTTAGTTGTTTACACAATCCAAATGTTATGTCAGTGATTTGAAACGATTTAAGGCAACACTACACACTAACATGAAGTCAGAAATAGATTTCTCGCCATGTGAAACATATCAGTAGGACAGTAATTCTTAACGATTCAGAATAAAGAACCACACAGAGAGTAGATCTGATATGGTCGATGTGCGCAGAGAGGTTGTTTCAGGGCACAGATCAGGTTTATTTGAGGAAATCCACACTCAGTCTCAGCAGACTGAAGCAGTTCTGTATCTGAGATATAGAAATGCGATTGACAGCAACCTGTAGCCCCCTTCAGTTTATCGGGGAATGTGGTTTTCCATCTCTCTCTCCCCTCTGTGGGCCCAAATTACAGCGCGTGGGCTGTCGATGCCAAAGCACTGACACAGCTACTCAATTTCAGTCTCTTTATATGTCACGCTCACATCCTCAGGCCAGTGCTCTGTTGTTTTTTTTAATAGATCCAAACTAAATTAATTCAATTTTTTGTTTTTATATCACAAGATGAAGAGGTCAATCCAAAAAAGGTACTGGAACACAGGTAGTAAAAAAACAGAGAGGTCCTGGATCATGTTCTGGCAGGATCTGGCTCATATGACGTCATATTTTGTAATGAACAAAAAAGCTTTGGTAATCTGATTCATGAAAGTTGCATTTCCACAAACATTAATTAAGCCCTTTATGTACTGAAACCAAGATCTGCTAACTCCAACTCATTGGTTTGTTTCTGAACAGCACCGAATCTACGTATGAAAAAAATATCCAACAACACACCACCACAAAGAGCACATACTCATGTCCCTTTTTGTTTCTTCCCAGGTAAAGATATCCTGAGAGAAACCATAAAGTTCATGTACACTGACTGGGCTGACAGAGATAACAATGACATGCGTAGGAAGACCCTCCTGGCTCTGTTTACCGACCATCAGTGGGTGGCCCCGGCTGTCGCCACTGCCAAGCTGCATGCTGAGTTCCAGTCGCCCGTCTACTTCTACACCTTCCACCACCACTGTCAGACCGAGGCGAGGCCAGACTGGGCAGACGCGGCCCACGGAGACGAGCTCCCCTATGTGTTTGGGATCCCCATGGTGGGAGCCACTGACCTCTTCCCCTGTAACTTCTCCAAAAACGACGTAATGCTCAGTGCGGTTGTCATGACGTACTGGACCAACTTTGCTAAGACCGGGTTAGTCTCAAAAAAAAAAAAAATCAGTATACTCTGAGCAGACCCTAGTAGACTGTGGGTCTAAATATCTGTCTTCTCACTGGGTTTGAAATTCAACAGTAGATGTTCTGCTCGGTTGCTCACCTCAGCTCATCAGCTCCTACGATCTCATATAGTATGACATCACATTATCTATAACGGTTCCTTTTCCCTCTTGCAGGGATCCGAACCTACCAGTCCCTCAGGACACCACCTTCATCCACACCAAGCCCAACCGCTTTGAGGAGGTCATCTGGACCAAGTTCAGCTCCAAAGACAAGCAGTACCTGCATATTGGCTTGAAGCCTCGCGTCAGAGACAACTACCGGGCTAACAAGGTGGCCTTCTGGCTGGAGCTGGTCCCACATCTCCTCAGCCTCCGCGAGGAAATCATTAGCTCCATCACAACTCGTCTGCCACCTGGAGGCCCCAACCGCTGGAAGGGTCCTCAGAGCCCTGGCACCCGCTCCACGCGACACCCTGTAATGCCCACCTATCCTCCTGATCCTGACCCCGACGGTTCAGAGAGACCCCGCTATCCTCCCTTTCCCAGTGAAACCAGGGACTACTCCACCGAGCTGAGTGTGACGGTAGCTGTGGGCGCCTCACTTCTCTTCCTCAATGTTCTGGCTTTCGCCGCGCTCTACTACAAACGGGATAAGCGCCACGAACTCATGCAGAGACGCCACCGCCGACTCTCCCCACAGCGAGGCACGACGATGGGCATGGGTGTCGGCATGGGCGTAGTCGGGGCACCGCCGCACAACGACCTGGCTCTCAGCCAGGAGGAGGAGCTAATGTCGCTACAGATGAAGCAGCAGAGAGTGGAGCTGGAGCACGGCACTCCTCTGCCATCCCGCGGTGTCCACGGTGACCTGGAGCCTCTGCGGCCTCCCGTGTGCCCGCCCGACTACACGCTGGCTCTGCGGCGAGCACCGGAGGACGTACCACTGATGACGGCCAATACCATCACCATGATCCCCAGCACCATCAGCAGCATGCAAACCCTCCACCCCTTCAACACTTATCCCCCTGTCCCGGCCCCCTCCACTACACCTGTCCCCAGCCACAGCAACAACGCCCTGCCACACCAACACTCCACCACCCGTGTATAGGACCACGCACAACCTCTGCTACCCCACACAGAGACACACACCACACAAACTCTTCTACACAAACTTCACTCTCACCGCCCTCTATCCTTTTTTACTATATCTTATTTTTTTGGTTTGTTTTCTCTTTTTTCTTTTTTTTTGCATTAAGCCCTCAAATAAAGCTGCAGTTTGTAAGATTTAAAGCAGTGGAATACCTCTAAAGTGGAATCATAAATCAAGGATTTGATTTGAAAACGCTCCTTTGCCAAAAGCCTGTCATCACAGGTACATACTGTTTGCCCTTTCAGTATCTGGTGCTTAGATGAACCACCGAAAACAAAGCTTTAAGCTTCTAGCTCGCTCTCTCTCTCGCCCTCTCCCTCTCTCTCTCTCTCTCTGAAAGAGATATCGAGACACTCGCAGTCAGTCGGGCATTTAATGTGTAGCTTGGTTGTTTTCTTGCGCATGTGTAGTGGTGTCAGTGTAAAGCTATGTTTAACATAGAATACAAATACTCATTCTCATTCATTTAGTGAGAAGATATCGCAGTAGCGCGCAGCTCTGTATGAGGCAACATATGCTCCAACAAGCTGTCTGTCATAAAGCGGTGATTTCTTGAAACTTACAAATTGCAGCTTTAAAGGCCCAATCTGGAAGTGAGGCTCGGCACCACGCTATGTCCCAGCAGCTGTTGCTGTGTTCTGGTCTCGACGAGTTTAACTCGGTGTGAAATGTGTCGATTCGGCTGGAAGTACAAAGATGAGCTCCATTTGGACGGATAGGCACGATTTACTTAACAAACGATTTTATCCTATGTGCAAATATGTGCTGTTTTCAGTGACGGTGCCAATTGAATCCAAGATTGAGAAAGTTCCGCATCCTCTCAGAATGTTTCCAGATTGGGCTTCAGTTCGCGGGCAGAACAGGATCTAACTGAATCATACTCTGTGGGATGCAACCTGGAATCCAGGCTGCCCATGAGAACTTGCTGCATCTCTGCCACACGGGCTCTCATCACATCCATCACTTTATTTGTTTCCCACTCATTATCTCCCTCTGTCTGTATCCTCATCTCAGCTCATTGAACTGCCACTCCCTTTCCACTGCCTCACTCATTCTCTCTCTCTCTCTCTCTCTCTCTCTCTCTCTCTCTCTCTCTATCTGTATCTTCCCCCTTTTTATTAAACCATCGGCATAAATCCATTTTCATCTCCGCTCCTTTCCTCTTTCTCACAATCACTTCTAGACTCTTTTTTCCTTTTGGAGTCTTTTATACAAAAACACAAATGTAAATGATGTATTATTAATAAATTGTAAGGATATGAATGAAAAAAAAAGATATTCTGATATCTCGTTTTTACCAGCATTTTTGGTGCCAAGTACTGTGATAAAGTTCCTCTCTCGCTGGCGTCCAGTGGACGGCCTGGAGAGGTCCATCCTGACTGTATCGTACAGAAGGAATTACCATCATAAAAAGTGCCAACCCTCTTCATCTTTCTTTTTGATCCACACAGGTTTTTTGTTGTTTGTTTTTTTTTTTAATTACACTCAACGTTGCACTGTGGCTGGTCTCTTCTGAAAGGGGAAATCAGATCAAACCAATATATCCTTCTTTAAAAAGAATAGAACATTTTATTGACTACTTTGCTGTTGGGGACATTTGCATGTTTTTTCCCCCTTAAAGAGTGTGGACGGAACTTTGTTTGACGTTTTATTGATTTGCCTTGTTTTTTCATTGAATTCTTGTTTTTTTTAACTTTGTAAAATCATTTGCATTTTCGGTTTTTATATCAACTGCACTTTGTGGCACTTCAAAGGTTTAAAAGTATAAAGAGATGGATATTGTGTAAAACTATGATTATAACAAAGAGAGTAAATATTTCCTCTTTCTTTTATTTTTTTCCTGACGTTGAGGCTGTGCTGCAAACCTACCAGAAAGACTGATGACTTTTTTTCCCCCCTCCCCTCCCTTTTTTCTTTTGCTCTGTCCCTCCGTCACGTTTGGACAGTCACTGTGTCTCAGTCTCCCCTGAACATAGCACTTTTTTCTTTTCAGTTAGGAAAAAGAACATTGACACGAAAAGCCTAAACCAGGTTTTTGTCTGTGACTGACATAAACCACATGCTTCAAGTGTTTGGAGACTGCCTGGCACTTACGTTTCCGTCTGCTCTTTTGTTGTGTTCCGGCTCTCCCCTCTGCAGGGCGGGCAGAAGGACGAGATATATTTATGACGGTCAAAAGGTGAGAGAGCCCTGTACGCGCATTTCACATCTTTCGCACAACTGAACACAGAGACGGGTCACAATGCCGACAAAAAACAAACAAAAACAAACAAACAAAAAACAGGTGACATTGGAACAACGCTGGACAAATGCCAACCGTGATTCAACGACGATGGGGAAATAGCCTGAGAGCTACAGCACGATCTGTCAGTGCACAGAGGATGCATTTTAAAAACCTGATTTCAAAAAAAACTTAAACAACAGACATTACTCATTCACCATGTACCATGAAAAGCAAAGGCCAGCGGGACAAGCCCCCCGCTTCTTGTGATGCTCTGTATCCTGTCTGCTTAGGATTCCATCACCCTGGAGCCCGACTGCCGTCCCTCACACCGGACTGGAGCGCGCCGCGGGGACATAAGATCAAAAACCAACACGCGGAAAACAAACTGTACATTTTTTAAGTGTAAGAGAACAAACTGCAATTTGTAAATATTCTGTTTGTCGTTTGGTTTCGAGTGATTGGCCGGATCTTTCCTTTGTGACAACAGGTGCAAGTTTAGATGACGCACATGATTTTAGCAGTCATGCGTATGTTTGTATGTTTATTTTCTAGCTCTCGAGGCGTATATTCCAGTAGGTCGTGGGCACATGCAAACATCTGTTAACATACATGAATGATTTTTCAAAAAAAAAAATTTAATTAAAAAAATAAATAAAAAAGTAAAAACCACAGCATGGTTGCGATTAATATAATTGAGAAAAGGAATGCGGTTCGGGGTAAGCCTAGATATTGTTGTGAATAAAAAAAAAAAAAAGCTCTTGCTGCATATATGGCCGTCTAAAGCATAATGTACACACTCTGCACTATCCCATCTATCACAGAGGAGGCTTTTAAACGAAATGAGTCCTTTTATTGGTTACAATGCCAAAGAACAGCTGCAGAGAGCAGATGAAGGAAGGGGAAACCGGGGTGATTGGAGAAACGATGCAGAGAGACCAGACAGGACAGATGTATCGAATGTGCTCAAAACCACAAATCAAGGCGTTTTACATGTGATGCTGTTGGGTTGAACTGTTAGTGCCACACATTGTCTTGACCATTGTCATACAATATAACCGCTAACTGGGAGGATGGGAAATGCCTTGTACTCTTTTGGTCTTATTTCGGGCTCCTGGTGGTTGATTTGCTCTCTTTTGCAATTTAGTCTGAAAGGACTCGTAAGAGGAACATTGATTCAGCTGTTTGATGTGAGTTTCAGTCGCCCACACGTCCAAGAACAGTACTACACCGACATTTTTCAGAAACAAGAGTTTGAACAGCCAACACACAATGGAAGCACACTCACCAAGTTTACATGTTTACACTATAGTTTTGTTGTTGGCTTGAACTAAGGGACAGAATGGGTGGGGGGGGGGGGGCATAGTTTTGTTGTTGGCTTGAACTAAGGGACAGAATGGGGGGGGGGGGGGGGCATTGTGAGAAACCAGATATATTCTTATTACAACATCAGATGTTGGGATGGTAAAGCGATGGCTTGCACCTGTTTGTCTGTTTCATTTAGTCTGATTCAGTAACCTGCTGTGAGAGAGCATACATGACCAGAAGGGGTTGAAGGGATTCAAGTTAATATTTCTATTTCAAATAGAGGCTATTACACACTGTATGTTGTGTATCTGAACTGGAAAACATTAAAAGACATTCTTAAACAAAGGGGTTGCCATTTCTGTTCTTCCGATTTGTTTCAGTCACATCGAATACTGTATTTAAGTTGTGTTGCATATTTTGGGGTGCGGAAAATATAAAAAATATTATGTATTAAAACTGTGTGACTTTTAGCTCCGGGTTGGTCTCCACCAGGTTCTGAGAATGGTCAGCTGCTTTTGAAATCTGTTGCTCTCCAGTGTCATTTCTAACTCTGTGAAATTGGTAGCATACATGTGAGCTGCATATTTACCTTTCGGGGTCTGTCACTAAAGGTGAGGTCATTCACCTATTTTAATTATGTATTAATATTATTATTTTATTATTTGTACTGAAATGCTGAATATCACTTGATGATATTGTGATAATATTATTCTTTTTTTATTTAAAGAGAGAAACAGCAGATCTGGCAGGACCCGGCATAAACAGGGTAAGTAAGGCTGCTTTACATGGATAGCAATCATTTTTAGCATGTTGACATGACCACAATTTTAATTTTGTAAGCTGCCATAATGTATGTAAGATGATATGTCAGGCTGTTTTCTGTTTGGTTTTTGGTTGGTTTTGTGTGTGTGTGTGTGTGTTTGTGTGTGTGTGTGTGTGTGTGTGTGTGTATGGGTGTGTATTATAGGTTGTTGTAGATCTTTGGATTGTCATGTCAAAGCCTGAAACAGCTCGGCAGCATGAGTCTTATTTGGGAAACTGTCCTCTGATACGTGTTTACTCAGCTGCAGTACATTGTAAATCAGCATCAGAGCAAATACTGGAAGACTGAGGCTGGAAAAATGCTGACGCGCAGCCATTAATTTATTCTGATGGTATTATAATATTTTGTCTTTTTCCTATGCTACATATATAATTTTTAAAAAAAAAACTATATTAGAAATATAGAAAAAGCAGACATTGTTTGTGACATGTGCAAATGTTTAGGCACTTATCTGTAAAACTAATTATAGCCTCAATACTGTCTGAAACACTGATGCACAGACAAACGGAATATTCAACAGCAGGAATTCTTACCTGAGATCAGAAGTCAATGTACTGAATGAATAAAGCAGAGTTTGTTTCTATGGAAACAAATGATGCCAAGCAGATGAAATAAAGATCTGAGGCTGATCAGCCCCCCTGATGTGAAGCTGTCACGATGTGCCTCAACCGTCAGTCATAAAAAAATGACTTTAATGACCACATGACCACCTGGTTTTCCTCTTATTAGTCTGGGATATGTGGTGTGAATTATCGCTGCAGTAAGAAGCAATTTATTAGTCCGCAGTCTAATAAGTCTCACAGTGGATGTGCACTATATAAATCATTATCATTTTGTTAGAACTTCAGCAGGTTCGTTGTGCTTCAGATGCACTATTGTTTAGAAGACAGATGCACATTGTAATGTCTTTGCATTTTTCTTCTGCTCACAAACCAATTACCTCTGCAGATAATATTACTCAGCTGGTTTCCCTGCAAGAAGTCATTACAGGAAAATACTGTTCTTCCATCACTAGATGGCCATGTGCAACTATAATGTACAATAAAGGTCAACCGCTACCTCAACTAAACCAGCCTGTATTCGGAAAATAAAAGCACTCAGCCTCGCTGCACTCAGACAACAATTTGTGAGGATAATGACAGCAGACGAAAAAACAACATCTTCATCTGAGGAACCACTAATTGGAAAGTTGCTGTTAAAAAATTTTTTCTTTTACATTTTTAAAATGTGAAAAGTTAAATATGCCTCATGATATGACATTCAGAGAAGGAATGGCTGAACATATTTGGTTTGTCACTACAAAAATCAAACATTAGTAAAAACGTTTTCAACACAATTTTAGTGTTTTATGCTTCACATACTTCTTACGCTTAGACACAAACACAACTCTGGCCCGTAAATTAATATGTTTAATTTATTTATTATTCCTGAAAGCAGATATGATGTATATAAAGTTGCTTCAGTGCTACCAAGCACTGTTTAACTACTAGGTTTAATTGAAACTTTTCAAATAACAACAGAAAACTCCCACAACAATAGATTGTTAAAAGCAACACAATTGGTGTACTGCTCTGCATCTTTCAGATGGTGTGCTGCAAGTACAGAGGGAGAGGAGAGGGGGACACGCAGTTGTCATAGAAGAGCTGGAGGTTCTGATCCACATCCATGTTACTTTTCAGGAAGATCTCCAGTTCCTGGACGGACATCTCGTGAACGCTGTTGCCCTCTTTGGCGTTTTTGGCCAAGGCTGCGTGGGATGGGAAGAGCACTCGGACATTATGTGGGGAATTGCGGTCGTAGTCGGTGCAGCAGTAGGCAGACCACACGTCCTCTGGGATGGCCACGCGGTCCTGGTTGTTGCGGCGAATCTTGTTGCCCCTGGTGGTCACTCCAGTGACGATGAAGGCTGTGCCGCGGCAGAAGTTGTTGAGCCGGACCCGGATCCGCTCCTCATACTGGCGCCAGGGCCCGATGTTAAACTCCCTTATCTCTGGGACCATATTGGTCAGGGTGTAGGTGGCAGCGCGGTCGTGAGGGGTGGACTGGTGCTGGTCTGGGTTCAGGTGGGCCCTCTCATAGAGAACCACATCAGAGTAGTCTTCCAGGATCGCCTGGCTGTCCTCAAACTTCATGTGCAGGTAGCCCGTGGGGAAAGGCAGCATGTTTCCATTTCCATCGATTTCTGCCAACTGAGGACACAAGCACAGACACAGCAGCTCTCAGATCTGCTGGGACATGACACAAAGCCAAAGTGGTGTCCGAGGCCTTCAAGTCAGGAAAAGACATGTCTGACCCAACAACCTGCATCTAAGTCAGAGGGTTAATAAAAGACAAACAAACGTGAAGGAGTTATTTTAATAAGTCAAGTCTCTGACCTGGGGCTCGTACATCCATGGGTAGTCCACACGCCTGTCTCCCTCTGTTTTCTTGAAGGTATATGCTGAGTAAACTGGAATCCGCTTTTCAGGGTCATACAGGGTCACGTATCGAGGTTTGTCCGCGTAGCGTTGGCAGATCTTCTTCAGGTGCGTCTCGATGATGCCCCGCGGCGGCGTCCCCATGTACAGGGAGTCCTTGCATCTCTCCACGTGATTAAAATCTTGAACGACCGTCGGCGACGTTGGCGGCAAAAACCAGGTGAAAATCAAAATAGCTAAAAATGCTAGCGTTAACGTGTTCATGGTCAGTATCGTCAGTGTCGTCCTATTGGCCTCCTCCGCAAAACCATGTCAGAGAGTGTTTGCAGTTATGATTTAAATGTCACGGAGCAGATATGTAAAGCAGGTAGAGCGTGGCCAGACGTCAGGCCTCCTGAACTGTCGAGTCAGATCATGTTTAAAGTTCGTTGACAGGTTTGCTCCATGAATTCTTACAGAGGTTGTGGTTTGACCTTAATGATAAAGTAAAAAAAAAAAGACCTTTTGTCCTTGTAGGATCTTTCTCCTCCGCGGACATAAACAGTAATAGTTTAGTGCTCTCGAAAATGGTATCTTTAAAAAAATAATAATAATAAAACGAAATGCATATCATTCCTATGGCTTCCAAATTCTGCCATGTAATGAGCACAGGACATTCAAATGGGATGTACAAGGATAAAATGCAAAGCTGTTTTATCTGTTTTACAAATGAACAAAAGGCCCACAGTGACCTGTGTGGCTCAGACGTACTATGCCACTCACTATGAACGGATAGTGGATAAGCCAAAGGGCGAAAGAGAGATAAAGCTTGAACATTTGTTATAGTGTCAGAGACTGTAGTGGACATTTTCATGCCAAGGCCAGATGTGCGTAAATGGTTGCTCATGGTCTCGCTATTACATTACAACAAAAATTAATTATTAAACTTGAGATGTAATAAAAGTAAGTCAGTGATCAGCAATAAAAAGCAGTTTATATGATTTTTTTTTTTTTACAGTTGGGGTTAATGAAGTATAGGAAGAAAAATAGACCACGTTGGAAGGGTTGAAGTTTTATGTAAGGAATCGTTGTATAATAAAGCAGTTATGAGGATATCGATGAATTTGAAGATGCAAAAGAAGCAAACAATCCACTACAAGCATTTCAGAGACAATCATGAAGCTTCGTTTTTGGCGAGGCTGAAGTACTTCAGAGCAAATGACTCACTGATCTGCCAAAATGGGGGCTTGACCTACTTTGGTGGCTCACGGTGCACTGAGTAATGAATCCATCTGAAACTATTTCCTGTTCATTTGTTTGTCCTCAGTCCATCCTAACAGCTTAATGCTTAATTGTTCTTTATTTGTTTTCTTTTTAAAACACATTAACAACACTGTCCTGTCAAAATGTCATTTGGTGTTATTTCACATGCTGTGAAAGTAGCATCACTATCGTCAGAATCTGCAATTCCACAAAAACAGTGGTTATTTAGACTCTGGGGGGGTGGGGGTTGGGGGAGGTACTTCTATACCTTATATATGTGAATATATATTAATGTATATGTCGTTCAAAAGAACAAATTTAGTTTGCTGCACCAACATAATGAAATCGTAAACATGCATAAACAGTTGAAATGAACAAAAGAAAAACTTTACTGTTCTTTACTGAAAATGATATTATACTGTATAAAACTGATAAATAAATAGAAAAAGAAATCATCTGACAGGACTGTGGGTCTAAAGACTGGGAACCACTCATCTGTACTTGTGTTGTTATGTGAAGGAAATCAGACGTGCTGCAGAAGCTGCTGCAGTTTCTGGATCTGTCCTGTTCTGCCCTCTGCTCCCTTCACTCACATGCAAATGGGGGCTGTTTGTCAGATTAGCTGGAGCAACAATGCCTCACTGCCCTAATAAGTCAATTTGAGTGACTGAGAGTTGTTATTCATCAAGGGACCAGCTTGCCTCTCTGATCTAATCATGAGTTATGGCGGTCATAAGTTATGTGACTGGGGCTGATGATGCAGTTATGTGAACAGACATTTTTCAGCTGTCAGCATTTTTACCAATTAAAATTAAAAAATTCAGGCCAAGTGCAGACCCTGGCTCCGCTGCCCTCTGCTGCCTCATCCTCAGCACAACAGGCAGAACTCTTTCTTCTTTGCTTGTTTTTCTCCCTTTTACTGTAGCTCCCTTTACATCACATGTCATGTGATGTAAAAGGAGCCACATGTGGAAATGGCCTGGAACAAGTGTATTATACAATGTGTGCTGATGCTGACTGCTACAAAAACTAACTGTTAAATTATATGACAATCACATTACAATATTTTGCATAATGTGTTTCTCCTGACACATCCCTGTCTTTGTGTCCTGTCTTCTCTACTTTTAAATTATAATTTCCCGCAGGTCTTCGTCATGTTCTGCACAGTCATACATTTCACTCCTGCAGTTCCGGATAATTGTCACACGGAGGCAGTGTAGGCTTGGTTGTGGCTTATTCCCATTTCCTGCTCCATGGCGTTACACTTGAATCGATCATTTGATCATCATTCTAATGCTTAATAATAGGGCTACACTGCACTGGCAGCTGCTGGCCTCTACAGGTGAGATTTATAACACTTTTTCTCTGATGTGTCATGAATACATTTCACTTTTTCGTAAATATTACACCCGAAGCTTATTGACGACTTCCGTGTTGTTGCTGTGACGTTTGCTATGTCACTACCGTATCATTAGATCCCCGACATGACATTTATGTGTTGTTGTTGTTGTTGTTTCCCCCACAGGCTCTTCAAACAGAGCACATGCTCCTTTTGCATGCAAACGAGAGGAGACTGCAGCCGTTCTTCATTAGAGCCACCAGAGGGCGTAAAACCAGTAGGTACTGAGGCAGTTAGTTCAGCACCAGAGCCTGCTGATTGGCCCATATCCCCCACATGGGTTTAAGTCGTGACCAATAGAGTTTCAGCTGATCAGGGGCTGTTGCTAGGGCACTTCAGAGGTATATATATATATATATATATAAAAAACAGTCAGCAGTCTGCATCCACCATTTCCCTCACTCTCCTGTGGCTCCTCATCGGCGCTGCCTCTCTGTCTCCCTCTGACTGTGCACTCAGGGCTGACAGCTCTGCCTGCTCGTTATCAGCCGGTGAAGGGTGAAATGTGTGAGTGGGGGGGTTTGCAGTGGGGGCCTCAGAGACTAGGCCCTCCCTCATGAACCCGGAGCCGTGGCCCCACCTCCCCGGCTTCATCCTGTCACTTGACATTTGAGCTCTGCCAACACTGGCAGCGCGTCTCTCACCATTTCTCTGAGCCTCGATGGCCGGTTCAGCCGCAGACACACACCAGTGTCCAGCTGCACGGCGGAAAAAACCCAACACACTCATAGTTCACACTGACGCTGTGATTCACACTGATGTCTGCTGTGATGCTGCAACCCTCATCAATGAAGTCATGAAAACCTGAATCACCTGAGGGGATGAAAGGAGTAAAAGCAAAAATGTAAACAGCATGGAAATATGAGTATGTGCATGTATGTTTCTGATAATGGATAATGAGGAAAGTGTGTGTGTGTGTGTGTGTGTGTGTAAGATTGGAGAGATTGTGTTACAGCTGTGGAGAGATTTAAAATATCTCCTCTACTGTACTGGCCATGCTCCAACTCTTACACACACACACACACACACACACACACACACACACACACACACACACACTGAGAGAGGAGAAGGGAAATAAAGAGCCACTCCATGCCTCTCTGTCTGCTATGTCCCCCCCCTCCTCCTGCCTCCTCCTGTTCACTCCCCTCCCATTGGCTCCTGCCCTGTGATTGACAGCCGGCTCCCCCGCCCCCGCTGCTCTCTGCACATGGATCAGTCTGCATGAGAGCCCCAGCATCAGAGAGTGGAGTGTGGAAACAGGAAGAGGAGGAGAGGGGAAGAAAGGAGACAGAGGAGAGGATCGGGTGAGACGAGGAGGCGAAGGAGTGAAAGGAAGGGAGAAGGGGTGCAGAGGGGCGTGTGGAGCAGAGACACCACAGACAACAACAAGAGGTAAAGGAGAATGGCAGTGGAGCATCTTGATGTGCATTGTGCTTCCAGTTGCATGGAGATATGGGGCATGTACTGCACAGTGTGGCAGAAGTGTGAACGTGTGTGCGTCTGTTGCTTTGCTGCTCTGTGCTTTATTTACATGTGTGGATCTCTGTGTGTTTTCTGTGTCAGTCGTCTGCATGATCTGAACATGCTGCAGTGTGTGTGTCTGCAGACTGTGCTGCACATCCATGCATGAAGCTCAGACACACTCACACACACAGACAGACACATGCACACATACAAGTGAGCGCACACACACACGTACACACAATCCAGTGCTTTTTTAACCTGCTTCATTGTCTTTGTTCGCAACAAGCTGTGCATTTTTTGTATTCTTTGCAAAAGACCCCCCTTGTTCTTGTTCTTGACCTTGCCTTGGTATGTTCCAGCCCCCCTCAGAGGGCTGTGTTTTATGGAGCGTACACCGGGAGAAGCTGCTCCTACGGAGAGGGAGTAGGGGATGGAGCGGAGGGGAGCGGGGCTGCAGGGATGTTATTTTTAGAAATGTGATTGATATTTGGCTCGTACTGTACTTTCCCTCTCTGCGATTGTGACGCTGTTGCAGGCCGGCATCCAAAAAAAGGAAAAAAAATCCTACACGTGCATGCACCCAGGGTGGGTTGACCACACAGTCTGTGTCTGTCTGTACGCTTCACGCTTCCCCATCTGTTCCCTTCATGTCCCTGCCCCTTGTGTTAGCTAGCTTACAAGACACCAGAAACAGGCCTGGTCTGGTGCAGCCCATCCTTCCTTTTATGGTATAGGAAGCAGGATCCTTACTACACACACACACACACACACACATAAAGTCTCAGCAAGAGATGCACATCTGCAGTGGTTTGCTGCAGGCAGCAAGCAGAGATCTCATAATCCACATGGTATAAGACGTGACAAACTGTTGATGTGTCCATATAAAGACACAATATGCGATGTGCGTTTAAAGATCTGATTCATCACTAATCTGTGACTGTTTGCATCCAGCCAGCAGAGCTGCTGTGCAAATGTTGCAGACAGGCTGATCAGAGAAAAAAATAATCTGAAATATAAATGTAAATGTACACATTATATCCTATGTGGACTCTCTCCATCTCCTCCCCTCACGCACAAACACTTCCCTCCTTGCTTGAGGCCTTGCTCCCAGCTCTGGACTAAATGATATCATCGGTTGCCAGGGATACAAGGACACAGCGTGCAGAGGAAAGGGAGGGTGAGGACTAGGCAGAGCCATGCACATAGCCTGGAAGAGAAAGGAAGGATGCTGGTATACTGGGCATCAAAAAAAAAAAAAAAGAAGCAAAAGTAGCTGATAACAGGGCAGGGTCATCGGGAGAGAAGGAAATCAAACCTGGCGACTGTCAAAGGTTACTGGCCCGTCCTTCCTCTCCGCTGACTTCCATCTCATTACAGTCTCTGTCTTTGTCTGGAGAGGGTCAGCGCTGCAACAGTTGCAGATGCATGTGACAGCATGTGTTGCAGGAAACGAGAGGAAGGATTAGTGGGGAAAGGAGTACCACAGGGATGGAGCAGAGACACTGTGCTTGATTTCTAACAATAAATCCTTCCGGTCTGCTGTACAGTATGTGGGCACCGACTGACTGGTGTTTCCTGACTCTCTCCACTGTGTGTGTGTGTGTGTGTCTGTGTGTTTGCCAGCTAGCGGAGGATGAGCGTGTCTATTTAAAGGGATCTGAGGCGGTACCGGTCTGCTCTCTTTCTATTACTGACTGACAGCATTAACCAGTTTGGAGCAGAGCATCTGTCTCCCCCTTTTCTCTTCGTACTCATTGCAAGGTAAGATTGGTCACATGAACACACACACAAACACACACACAATTAGATATACATGTCACTGATTTGCACTTCACCACAACCAAATCAAATTCTTGAACTAATGCGTCATGAATACAAATAAGAAAAAGAACTGTAACTCTTGAACAGCTGCTTTATACAATTCACGTTTTTTTTACTATGAGGCAAGTTTTTTTTACCCCACAGCAACACAACTGAAACCCCTTTACACATGACATCACCGGGCCCCTCTGCTGAATTCCAGATGTCTAAACTGACCCCTGCACAAACCGGTTCAATACTACAACCACTGAGCAACAGCTGTGTAGAGTCACACATACGCTGCTGTAGACTGACACCTCCCTTGCATGACAGCATAACAAGAGTGTGTCTTTCACTCAATGAATGTGTACGGTATGTTGTGTGTCTGTGTGATGTTGCTCAATACTAGGAGTCGTAGTGTTAAAGCACGGTGTAGTGAATGTTGTAGCACTTCAGTAAAACTGTGAAAAGATTGTACAAGCAAACAAGGTTTGATTATAGTTCCCAGATTATAATTGATAGTCATGTCAATTAAGATAAAAAAACATGAGGATACATTTATGAAGAAATGACTTGACCGCGTGTGCCAGTGACCATGGCGTGCACAGGAAGGCCTTTCACGTCTTCTTCCTACTCTAAAAATAAATCCAAATGAAGCCGACTCTAAAATGCCTGAAGCTACAGCTGTAAGAACTGTCTGGCTTCAGTTGCTCTAGCAACTGGTTGGAAATGGATGCTCAAAAGGCTGCTCACTTTGCCCATTCAACACTCGAAAGAAAGAAAGAAAGGTTAATACAGCACAATGGCAAATCCTACGACAACAAACCTTTATGGAACAAACTTGTACAAACACTGTGTCATATACACACACACACACACATATATATTTATTTTATTTTATTTTATTTTATTTTATTTTATTTTATTTTATTTTATTTTATTTTATTTATTCCCCCCTCCATTTAAATTGTATAGTGGCACTTCCTGCCATGATTGTGTTATAGTCCCGGTCTAGCCACTGGCTCCGATGGCTGCTGGGAAGCAGGGATTAGAGAGAGAGAGACTGAATGCACAGTGCAGCTCTGGCTGACTGATGATATGACCACTGAACAGATACAGTACAGCGCAGGCTAAAATATACAGCACGAGGAAATTCAGTTTATGAGAGATACACATTGGTGCTGATCCACATCCCTGACTCACTGTGATTTTAAGATTGGTTGTTATCAAGACAGAACAAAATAAGTTACTACTGAGGCGTTTTTTTTTTTACATATGCGTTGCTCTCTCTCATCAGCTTTAAAATGTCTCTCTACCACGTGTCTTGTCCACAGGGTGTGTTCTGTCTCAGGTGTGAAGTGGAGGGCCTCCTAAATACAGACCAAGACTGGTAACCACACATCATCTCTTTATCTTTCTTGTATGTCTGTGTGTCTGTGTGCGCTCATGTCTTTCCGTGGATACGATAAATAGTTTTGGCTTGAAACCACTGTGGCTGTGTCCGAAATCGCCACCTAACCCCTACTCCCTACTCCCTACATAGGGAAATAAATGTAGTGCATTATATAGTGAGCTCAACAGAAAAATCTTTCGGACACTACTCTCGGCACCGGTAATTACGTCATCACTGTCGCACAATTAAAACGTACCACATTATTGTCGTCTCACAAAATACTTGTTTGTTTACCACTGCATTTTTATTAAATTAGAGGCTTTTGATTACTTTCCTGTACTTTTTATTTTCGTATTTTGTTATATTTTCTAATATTTATGTATATTTCCCTCCCGTTCGTCCGCCATTTTCACTTCTGCGCAGCCCAGAGAATTTCTGGCAATGCATGATGGGATATCTTGGTCCGGTTAGTGACCATCGGATGTACACTACATTTCGCGGTGAATTGTGGGATACATTTAGTGCACTATATAGTGGACATGCTATGATCCCTAAGCTTTCGGACACCATTACAAAATGGCGTGCTCACTATACAGTGCACTATATAGGGGTTAGGGGGCGATTTCGGACACAGCCTGTGAGAACAGTTTGGTATCTCACATCCTTAAAGGGCCTTTTTAAGGGTTAGATCTTAAGGTTACGTTTTAAGGTTAGGCATTTAGCGGTGATAATAGGCTGGACAGGGAATTCATTGTATCTGTGTGTATCCTCATAACTCCAGAAAGAGAGTTTCGTATCGATTTGTATTGATTGATAGTATTGTAACTGTTCTCAAAAGCATACACATGACACTGCGCCTGTGTTTCAGGCTGCATGTATCATCCAGCAGAGCTGTACTCTGGCCGTAACACATGGGACTCCTACCCAGCTGGAGGACCTAACAGAGGGCAATGGGCTCCAGTGAACAGTCGCTTCTGGAGCCACACAGACAGGTCAGCAGCACCATCAGCATGTTTACTACTGGTCTAGTCACTTTACAGGGGCACATGAATGTAAATGACCTCTCCTTGTCTATAATGAACTATAGTTCAGATGCTTTTTCCATTTCTTTACTCATCATGCATTATGATCAGAAGTCATGAGGAAAACCCGAAAACTGCCCACAAGAGCTGAACTCTGTTTTCCGGGTTGATTTTAGATAAGCACCACCTGATGTGGCCGACTAACTGAAAAATGTGACGAGCATATTGATGGCAAGCTGTTACTCCAGCTGCAGCAGTCAGCGTGAACACGTATACATTATACTGTGGTGAATGTAACCGCAACCTCCTTCACACTGCAGCTGAGAGACCCTCAGTCTGACAGTTCACCAGCAGCAGCTGGAGGCTCCTGGAAACCAATGTGATTGTACATGGAAATATGTGTGTCTCCCATTGTGGCTTTCTGCAAAACAACAACTGAGCAACAACACAGTGCAACATATGATCCAAACTAGCTAATATATCATTAACCTCACATTTCTCCTTAATAGATTTAATGAAAGACTTTAACATAAAAGGTTGTGTAGTGCAAAGCAAAGACAATCAGCCAGTTATCAGTTAAGTCGCCAGCAAATTTGATGTAACAAAACAACCTCACTTCCAGTCAATAGCGAGCAGCTTTCCAGATTTGTTAAGTTATAACATGAACGTTATGATCATTTCAGATGCCAAGGAGGGCGCAATCAATCACATCACCCAGTTCCAAGTCGGCTTTATAATAGGTGAGTTAAACCTTTAATTTATATTTAAAACACTGCACAGAACACGTGTCGCACATTTTTCAGAAGGAATCTTTTAATTTTTTTGTTTGTTTTGTGATGTACGCTGCTGTGATCTTTTTGCTGGTTGATGTGACATGTAGATGGACAGTTTGGCTTTTGACAAGGCATCGTCACTTTGCATATGAAGCCCCCTTTGTGCCCTGGTGCAGTCGAAAATACAATGTCGTTAGGTTCAGTTGGTCTTTTTCATAGAGGGGAGAGAGCAGTGAACCATGATCAGGACAGAGGTATCTCGAAGGGGCACAGACAGAATCTTCCTCCATGGGGTGGTAAAGAGCAGATGTTTGAGGCCCAGAGCTGGCATCACAACAGCAACCGCTCATTCCACCACCGCGCTCCCAACAACAGCGGGTATCCATCCGGACCTGGGGATCGCTACACAACCTGGGACAACAATATCAGCAACTCTGTGGTGAGCCAGTCTGATGAGGAACAATTTTTTTTCCAGAGGTGTTGTTTATTGTACCTCGTGCTACATGTGTCTTGTTAGACTTGATTTTATGTGTGTATATATATATATATGTATATATATATACTGTATGTGTGTTTTCTCTTTTCGACTTTCAGCACGGGGGTCCTCGTCTACATCGCAACAACAGGGAACTCCAGTCCCCACCAGAGAGATGGGCCCCCTCAGACTGCCACAGGAGCTTCCCTGGCAGAGTGATAAACAACAGGCCAGGGCCCTGGAAGCGCCCAGCCCCTCATCAGCGGCGAGACCAATCACACCAGCACAGTCCACCACCACAGCACCCTTTATCTGCAAGAGAAGAGTGTTCTGCTAAGAGGAGAAGGGACTCTGGTCCTGATCAGGTAAAGTTTGTAGCTTCAGTTCAACAAACTTGTTAAATATGACCTTTATGTCTGCACATAACATTATATTTCTGTGCAGCAGCACCACCCATTGGTAAAAGGCCATCTAATATGACAGGATATTTATGTTTTTCTGTTTAGGCATCTCATCCTGGATCAAGATATATACCTTTACTCGCCCATGCCCCATCACCACCTCGCCATCACCGCTGCCATCAAGATGACTGGAAGCCTCTTAATGACAGGGTGGGTCCTTGCTACCACTCTGACCACAGGACCTCAACGACACAGCAACAAGTGAGTTACTATCACGCGTAAAGGATTGCTAAAAAAAATGAAAAATTCCTGATTTCTACAATGGGTGTTGATGTTTTACAGGAAACCTCTAAACTACGAGCTGGAGGACTTGGCTTTAGCAACAGTAACTTAACAGCTCCAAGCCAGAGTTGCGGCATCAGACCGCCACATTACGGAAGCAGAGGGAAGGTCGAGCGGAAAATATTGTCTTCACCAGCAGACTACACCCGTGTGCCTTGCAGCCACCAAAACCACCATTACCACCATCAACGGCACACAGGCCACCCCAGAGAACCACAGCACAACCCTCCGCTACACCCTCTGGTGGAGAGGGACTCACGGAGCCATCACCAGAAACAAAGCACAGTAAGAAATAAACATAAAGACAGCATGACTGCACAAAACACCTGTCTATGTTAATGTTATGTTAATTGAGGGGGTTTAATAGACATGCAAGATCTTTTTCATGCCATTTCAACAGACTTGATTTTCTATTATTAAAAATATGAATCTTAGCTTAACAGTACATGATGTGTACATGAGGGTTTTATACCTGACCCGTAGTCTTACTAGATATAATATTAACTCTGCAGGAACCTCAACATACTCATCAAAGAGGCATTTCAAAGGATCCAGCCCCATCTCATTCTTCTGGTGCAGTTTCTCTTCCATCCCTCCTCTGCAGTCCTAAAGATGGAGGTTCTACTGCCAGCAGTCCTCATTCTCCTTCCAGTCCCTCTTCATACACAGCAGCTATCAATAGAAAGTCCCCATCAGTCATTCATCAGAGTAGTCCTGGCCTCGGCGGACAGCAGAAACTCCAGGGAAGTCCCACTCGCACCCGAAGGGGGAGCCTAACACCTGCCAAGTCTCCCACGTCTCACAACAGTCCAAAATCCAGATTTTCAGAAGTCAACAGAAGGATTTCACAGCCTCTCTGCTCACAACAGTTCCCCCACGGCAGATCAAGAAAAAACAAGCCTGACAGTGACTTGGAAGAACCCAGAAAACCTGGCTCGAAACGGAAAGATAGGCTGGGCAAAAAGGAGAGGAAGGGAGACATACAAAAGACAAACAGGAAGGGTGAGGAAAGAAGAAGGTGGAAGAAAAAGGAAGAGGGGAGACTGGGCGGCAGAAAAAAGAAAAGAGATAAAGCTGTGCGAAAAGAAAGAGAGTTTGGCGTCGAACTCTCAGAGAAGGGACTGGTCACCTCCGTCTCGCCCTCCAGCTCTGCAGGAAAGGTCAAAGCGACTAAAACAGAGGCTGCGACTCTGAGTGCCTTCGCACAAAGCCGGTCAGCACTCAAACACAAGCACAGAGTGAAGACAAGAAGAGCAGAGGGGACGCGCAGGACATCTGAAAATGCTCGTCATCCCAGCTGCAATCCAACGCGACTGTCCCCCAAGTCTGAAACCCACAAGACGTTGACAAACAACAGCAGTCGCCGGAAACTTCCCGTCAAGAAGCAACGACTGAAATCTCCTCCTCGAAACACTAGCAAGAACCTCCCCAATGTCTCACCTCGGTCAGAAGAGAGACCCAAAAAACAGTCTGATGGTACCCTCCCCTCACTTTTGTTTAAAGCCTTAGCACCACTGGATGCAGCTTGTTCCGTTAGCTTAGAACAACTAAACCATGGCAAAGACGGTGGGCAGGGAGGAGTACTCAACGCCCCCGACCTCCAGCCGGTGGCGGTGATGGGAAATCTAAGGGAAATGGGAGACAACCTTGCAAACACTCCTCCTGTTCTGAGCTGGCAGGGATCTCCAGTGTCAGTTCTGGAAGAGGATGAGGACGAGCTAGACAAGGGAGTGATAAGTAGACCTGTCCTCCAGCCCAGTCCCACCCAGTGCTTCTCTCCTCCTCCTCCTGTGGAGAGCGCTGATGATACGGAGAAGGAGCCTTGTGACAGTATCCTAGTTGACGTCAATGAGAGGCCGGAATTGTTCGATCTGCCTTGTGCAACTGAACAAGTCACCAAGGAAGAAACTAACAAAGTTGGGGACAGCGGTGGGGAAACCTCTAGCTCTCTTCTTCATGAGCTTTCCCACCATAAAGCCGGATTGGATGATGTCTTCAAGAGCCTGGCCACCTTTCTTGGAGGGCAGAGGGTCTCGTGTCGAGGCGGCCCATTTGGTGGGCCTCCGGGTGGCGCTGCGAGAGGGGTGAAGTACTCCTCATCTCTTGCATTTGAGCCAGAGATCCAGAGTCACGAGCGTCAGGATTTCTCCCCTGAATCAGATCCTACAGCGTCCTCCAAACCTGCTGACCCATCCCCAAAACAAACTACCTCAGACTCATCTTTGTATTCTCAGCTGAGTGAAGATGTTGAAGACGCTCTGGAGCAAGAGAAGCAGGCAGAAAGTGAGAGTGATATGAAAGTAAGACAAGAGGAAAGGCATACAGAGATCGTCCCTGAGAGAATTGAATCATCTCTCTTGAATGGGTCACTGAGTGCAGAGCTGAGAGTGACAACCACAAACACAACCTCTTTCACCAGTCTCCTCACTGTTTCCACCAAGGGAGAGAAGGAATGCGGCAAAGAACCTGAGCACATATGTGCGGACAGAAAAACAAGAAAACAAAAGGATAAGGATGGAGGATGCGAGGGAGAGATCAAGATTAGGATAAAGACAGAGAGCAGTGGCCTCTGCACTAAAAACAAAGTAACGGAAATAAAGGATTCGGAGGAAAGCTCATTCTCAGAGCCGGTCATCTCCAGAAACTCACCCAGACCTGTGAAAGGTAGTATGAAGGAGCAGGTTTCTCAGGAAAATCAATCCCCACATGGCAAGGACATCCAGAAAGAGACGGAGAACAGTGGGGACGTTGAGGAAAAATTAGCTGCAGAGAATAAGGAAGTTGTCACTGACTTAGATAATAAGGTACCCTCATCAGTTAGATACGCAGATCCCAAGAGTCCCAGCTCAGCATCCGCAGTAACATCCAACACATCCAAACTAGGTGCCGCGACACAAGAAAGTAAACCTCCCTGCTCCTTAGCTCCGGTGGATCCACTCAAGCTGAAAGCATTGTCCATGGGTTTGTGTAAGGAGTTAAGGATCCTGTTGATCAAACTGGAGAACGCTGGGAGACAAACATTCAACGTAGCAGAGGTGGAGGAGACAAGAATCCCACTTTCGAAGATCAGCATAGAAAACACGGCAACCGAACTGATCAGAGCTTGCAAGTGAGTACAGTTGGAGTCCATGTCTCATTGAAACGTTTCAGATCTTAACTTTTGCGTTTTATTGCTCTGTCATGCTTTTTTTCCCAGGGGGACAAGGGTGAAGGGGAAATTCAAGGAGTCGTTCCTGCTTTCCAGTTTTTCGGTAAAACCTGGCGTTGACGTCAAGATCCCAATTCCTCGTGAAAAGCTTAACCCGCCTACGCCGAGCATCTATGTGAGTCCACTCAGAGTGCCAGCAATATTCAATCAGCTGAAGTCGTTTGTTTACGATTTTGTTCTTTTTCATTTTCAAACACATTTGTATTTCTGTGTTGCAAATGTCTGTTGTTGTTGCAGTTAGAGAGCAAGAGGGACGCCTTCTCTCCAGTTCTGCTGCAGTTCTGCACTGATCCCAAGAATGCTGTCACTGTCATCAGAGGCCTTGCTGGCTCCCTCCGCCTTAGTGAGTTTACCCGCCACACGCTGCGATTAGTGCTGTTTAGTCAAGTACACTTTAACAAATCCCATTCACTCTGATTGATGAGTAAAATAGTGATGTCAGTAATGATTTTCTTGTCTATAGTTTGGTGAAAACTGTCATATACAAATGCACCTTGTCATAAAATGTGCAGACACATCTGACACTTTGGGTAATTTCCATGAAACAAATTTTCAGTCTTTCTCCACAATACATTTGATATGGATGTTGCATCTTTTCACTTGGTTTAGAAATTGAAACTGTTTCTAAGCATTGCTGTGTCTTGTCATCCGTCAACGTATTGGGCAGCATACAGAGCACTACTCTCAGAACCAGAGGACGCATTACATGTCTATATGATCCATATTTGAATGCGGACCATGTATCAGGAATTGTTGCTTTGAATGCATTTACATATTTCAGTATTTTATGATTTAAAATGTACCATCACCTTAATCACATTTACCATGTCTGTTATTGGCTTTTTTGTTTACCTTTTGTAGACCTTGGTCTGTTCTCCACCAAATCCCTGGTGGAGGCCAATGCGGACCATGCAGTGGAAGTGAGGACTCAGGTTCAGCAGCCTGCTGATGAGAACTGGGATCACAGTGGTTCAGCACAGACATGGCCCTGCGAAAGCAGCCGCTCGCACACCACCATTGCCAAATACGCCCAGTACCAGGCCTCCACCTTCCAGGAGAGCTTGCAGGTAGACATTTTCACTCATGGTCCACGTATGCGCAGAGGGTTTAGTTAACATAAAGGCATTATTAACTTATGTACACCTGCTTATTATTGTATTGAGGTGATTATTTAATTCAAAAAATTGTGTTATTAACCCATTTTGACTTAAAATCACATTGTTCTAATCTTTAAGATGTTATATACTTCATATATTTATTGAATATGAGGTAAATAATGATTTCATTTACAGCCCTTGATCTCAGAGGTGAACTATGAATTGATATACTTCTTTTTAGCTGTTAGTCAGCCTGTCAGCTGAGCTCATGTAGATGTGTTATAGGAGGAGAAGGAGAGTGAGAATGAAGAGGAAGGAGAGCAAACCTCAGACCCATCAGCCGCTGCAAAAGCTGTTCTGACGTTAGCCAACAGTAAAGGCAGTCCCACCCCAGCTACCAATAAGGCTGCTGCTGCTCCTGGCTTAAGAAAAAGCCTCACTGTTCAGTCCACCAGCACACCCAGGTTAGCACAGCGCTAAGATCCATTTGAACTGAATTCACTGTTTTTTGTGTAAACAATATGCAACTCAGATTTTGTCCTTCCCGCCCAGTTCCGAGCAGAAAACAGTTGGAAAGATCATTAAATTTGGGACCAATATTGATCTCTCAGACCCTAAAAGGTGCGATTATGTTCTTGTTATTATGCACGTTTCAGCGCTATGAGGGTGGTTGTTGTTTCACACTATCCTGGATGTTTTTTTGTTTTTTTTATAAGGTGGAAGCCCCAGCTCCAGGAGCTGCTCAAGCTGCCAGCTTTCATGCGAGTGGAATCCAGTAACAACATGCTGAGTCACGTGGGCCACACCATCCTGGGCATGAACACTGTCCAGCTCTACATGAAGGTGCCAGGCAGCCGCACCCCAGGTGAATGTGCCTCTCAGTACAACTGGGCAACAGGAAGTTGATGACTTCATAAGGAGGTTTGTCTTATGGAGGTTTGTGATTGGTGAACTTTGCATTTATTATTCAGGTCATCAAGAGAACAACAACTTCTGCTCTGTTAACATCAACATCGGACCTGGTGACTGTGAGTGGTTTGCTGTCCATGAACACTACTGGGAAGATATCAACAACTTCTGTGAGAAGTGAGTTAGAGGTTGTCCGATATAACAAAAGGTTGCAGCAGTAAGCTTCAGTGAGTGTGCACACTAAAGTTCACTAACCTGTTTCTCTCAGGCACGGAGTAGACTACCTTACTGGGTCCTGGTGGCCAGTGCTGGAAGACCTCTACAGTGCCAACATTCCTGTGTACCGCTTCATTCAGAGGCCGGGCGACCTGGTGTGGATTAATGCAGGGACAGTGCACTGGGTCCAGGCAGTGGGCTGGTGTAACAACATCGCCTGGAATGTGGGGCCACTGAACTGTAAGTTACAGTAATAACCAAAAGAAGCATTACCAGGAGCATTTTTCAATCTGTAGCTGAAAACTATAAAACAATTTGTTGCTCATTGTCTCAATTTTTTTTTCACGTGAGTATGCAGTTGGAAAGTCGGCCATTCAGCCTCATCTCTGTTTGTGTCTTGTCCGCTCCCAGCGTACCAGTATCAGCTCGCCCTGGAGCGCTTCGAGTGGAATGAGGTGAAGAAAGTCAAGTCAATCGTTCCTATGATCCACGTTTCCTGGAATGTGGCTCGCACCATCAAGATCAGTGATAAGGATACATTCAAGATGATAAAGTAAGATGTGCAAATCAGCGCGTGTGTTTGTGGTTGCATGTGTGTGTTCTTGGGTGGGTGTGTTTGTTCATCTTTCACTTCCCACTCTCTCTCAGACACTGCCTGATGCAGTCCATCAAGCACATCCAGATTCTGCGAGAGCAGCTGGTGGCTGCAGGGAAGAAGATCAGTTACCAGAGCCGTGTGAAGGATGAGCCAGCCTACTACTGCAACGAGTGTGATGTCAGTCCATCCACCTGCTGTCCTCACTCTCAGTTTGTACAGTGAATTGTGCATGTGTGTATGCAGTGTAGATGCATTACAAACATGTTGGTCTGCACTGTGTTTGTGCAGGTGGAGGTGTTTGACCTGCTGTTTGTGACCAGTGAGAACAGCAGTAAGAAGTCCTACGTGGTGCACTGTGAGGACTGCGCCCGAGCAAAGAGCCAGTCTCTGGCAGGAGTAGTGGTGCTGGAACAGTATCAAATAGAGGAGCTGATGAGAACCTACGACAGCTTCACTCTGGTCAGTGTCACTTTCTAAACGTATACCACATCATGGTCATGCTGAAATGCACCTGGTTGATTTTCCTATGCTATAGCCAATAACGTTTTGATGTAAAAACATTGGAAATGGTAAAAAAAGGCACACAACTTCTCACAGCTGTTCATCTGATGATGTGTTAAAGAATAGTGATTTTTGCATTAACTATAAGAGTAAATGTAAAATGTTCTCTTGTCACTTCTCCAAATGCATAAAAGGTGATATCGAATGATCATTTAATTTCCGTATGGCATATAAATCAGCTTTAAGACTTAAATTATGTTCTTGTCTGTAACTCAGGTGCATTTATTCATTGCTTAATGGCACATATTGTAAAATGTTACACACACACACACACATACATATATATACATACATATATGTAAGGAACGTTCACGGTGGAACTTTTACAGCCTGAATGTTAACATTACGACAGGAGCCAAATAAGGGTTAAAATGACTTATGGGTTGATGTATGTTATTTAGTTTGAACACTAGGTGTCACTGTGTAAAATTAACCTGTGGGCTCAGGTGCATAAGCAGGAACTACTTGCTTACGTCAGGTGTTTAGACCGGAAAAGCAAATTGTTTTTGACCGCAATGGCGCGAAGACTTGTGGCGAGTGTTTGGACTTTCATGGAGTTGTGAAAGATGTTATTAACGTATATGCACCGAAGAAGAATATTGGAGACTGTCTTGTTGCAAACGACGAATAGCTGTGAGTTCTTAATGACCGCGTACGTTCATCGCATTAGAGTATAACGCGAGGTAAGCAGCTAAGTGGCTAAGTGTTAGGCTAAGCTACTTCACTTCTATTTTTCCTTCTCATTTCCACTTCCTTTTTTTTCCTCCTCAGGCTCCGCCCCCCCTTTCAAAATGAGGACTTCTCCTCGGTGTCTTTCAGCCATAACCAAAACTCTAATGGCAGCACAAAATGTTGTCTCCAAGGCAATCTATTCCTGCAAACACTTTCTGAATCAGCCAATCACGTTTACTAAGTATTGTTTACATCACTCAATAAGGTATGGATGCTCAGCCGATCCAACTATAGCTCACTGTCTTCCCCATACCAGCTGCTGATTGGACGTGTGTTTTGAAATAGAATGACTAGACTGGTACTTTTAACGAAAGCATTTCAGATGTGTATACACACACACACACACATACACAATGTGAGCACTCAAAATCAGGTTATACATTTAACGGACACTGCTGTGATTCAAAAGCGTCAAGTAGCCAGTTCTGTGTATTAATTCAGGTACTTTTATGCAAATTCTGTAGAACTTTTTTACACCAATCTAGTTATTCTATATGTCCATGAATTTGCTGTGATTCTATTGTACCAGCAGGGGAATCGCTTCACAGGTGAAGTAGCTGATTGTCACATTTGGCATCGTATTGGTTACTGTTTTTGTTTGTTATTCAGGTGAACTCTGACATTCGTAACTCCTGTCTGTACACTCTGAGGTGCTATACCAATTTATTTATTCCTGTTAGATTCTTAAAAAGTTTTACCAGCCTAGAAGTACACCACATTGGCCTTGTGAACTGTATTTAGATGAGAGGTAATTAGAGAATTAAAGACAAAAATAAGGGTTTATGTAAGAATGGGGAAAAAAATCCAAAACTTTTATCAGTTTCTCTAAAATACGGGTTTACTAATGGACTAATATGGTTTCATTCTGAGTTGGAAATAAAGTATTTGTTATTGTTTTTCTCACCAGTCCAGCTAAGTCGTTGTTGGTGTTGTTGCTATGATACACCTGGAGAGCAGACATAGTGTTATTATTTTTGAAATGGGAAAACAATCTGTTTTATACCTCTTTTGTTCCTATGTTCTTGTTTCTAGATGACAAAGGAAATAAATAATTGTAAATTGTGAATGACTTTATGGGATACGTGGTGTGCATAGAGGGGCGATGGGGTTTTTATTAAGCGTTTCCATTCTGCCACAAACATGCGTCCATGAGGCTGAGCACCATGCACTGCCACTGGGATTAATGTAATGTTGAGCACATGAACAGAGATATGACAAAAAAAAAGCCCACGTTTCGTTATTTGTTTTATTTATTGATTATATTCATCAGCATTCAGCAAACAGATAGTTATGTTATGTTAGAGAAAAGCTCTTTGTTATAATGGGTTTTTGCATCTCACAATTTTATTGATGAAAATATATCAGCCAGTAATGTTTGTATTTCAGTGAATATTCCATAAAACACATTTAAGAGATAAAAAAAATCTCTTAGACGTGTTTTCTGAAAAAATAAAACGCATTAAGCTGTCATAATCAATGCTCACTTTTGGAAAAAATTAGGTCACTGTCAAGTTAACACTGGTTCTGAATGACACCAGCGGTCTGTTTTGGCTTGTTTTCCTATACTTCAATTTCTTACTACATATTGGCTCATGGATACCAGCAATAAGCTCATATTGCTGACTCATTGGTCCATGTCTAGTTCAGAGGACTTTGAAAATAAAATGTTTGTCACGTGCCACACTGGACCATATTGACAGTTCAGTCATTTTTTGTGTGCATTTCAGTGAATGTTCAGCATTAATGTTATGTAGCCATTATAATTAAATCCACACTAATGGCATCTTTAATCTCTTACCCCGTCCTTTATTAATCTGTGCACACCATTTCATGTACATAATGTATCTGTTTTCAGATTTGCTTGAAGACTGTAGTTTTGTTCTCAGTCAAAAATCAAATTTGTATATGGTCAAGATTGTCCGCCTCAGTCAGTTGTTTTTGTTGTTGATATAATATGCCTAAAAAATATCCAGTTTCAATCTAGTTTTGAATTACTGCAAATGGGAACTTCTTCCCACTTTTATACCTCTTTCTGTTGTAGGTTTTTGATTTTTGGATTACAGAGAAAATTGTAAATTGTGGCATTATTTATACTGTACGTTTTCTTACATATTTATTGCATTTTAAATGGGTACTTCACTTGATAAGGGGCTACAAGGTATTTTAAGGGTAGTTTGATCAACTATGTGGATAGGGGAAGTGCAATCAGGGGGGATGTTTAATTTTCATGGTGCTAGACCCCTCCTTGCCTCAGTGCCCCCTCACTTAACAGCATATAATGACATATGAACAGTGATTGATACAGCTCAAGCCAACCAGTTGGTGCTTAGAACCATTTCACCACAGTTTACTGGGAGCAGAAATGGAATGATGTCTTTGTACTGTATCAAACAGATAAATAAAAGATCTTTTTTAACTTTATTTCCATTGTATGAAATTCATAATCTTGTGAAGCATTAGTGGTTTTATGATGAGCATTAGTAGTAGTTGTAATTCTTGACTCTTTTGCAGAGAATTTTAGGGATGTGACTTTAAATGGCGTCTGGGTTTTGGGGGGTACGTCTTGTCCTCATTAATATCATTTGAAGGATGTAATGAAGCTCTATTTCCTCTTGACTTGTTTGATTTATGCTGCACTTTTTGTTACACAAAGAACTTAGATAGGAGAAGACCTGAGCCAGACCTGTCTTAAATCGTATTGTTGTTCAAGAAAATAAAATGTTTTGATAAATTATTCTGATTTTCTGCCTATGGTCTCATTGGTTGCCTTCTCTTAAAATGCGCTGAATGTCCACTTTGCATGTATTCAGCAACAGTATATTATGAATATGTTTCCAAAATAAAATGCTGGATATCATAGAGATATGTATGGAAGAGGATTAGGGCCACTGTTTAAAAAAAAAAAAGAAGTGAGTTCTGACTTTTTTCTCAGAATTCTGACTTGAAATGGATTCTGACTTTGGTCAGAACTGAGAAAGTCAGAATTCTGACTTTAAAGTCAGAACTGAGAAAACAGTCAGAATTGTGACTTGAGTCAGAATTCTGACTTTAAACTCAGAATTCTGACTTTAAACTCAGAATTGAGAAAAAAGTCAGAATTCTGAGACTTTAAAGCCAGAACTGACAAATTTTCTCAGAATTCTGAGACTTTAAAGCCAGAACTGACACATTTTCTCAGAATTCTGACTTTTTTCCTCAAAATTCTGACTTTAAACTCAGAATTCTGACTTTAGTCAGAACTGAGAGAAAAGTCAGAACTTGCTTTTTTTAAACAGTGGCCCTAATCCTCTTCCGTAGATATTTAATCATCTCTTGAGAATGCAGTAGTGTTTTGAAATTTGCTGCAAATATCAGATAATATTAAGGTAACATAATTTCTCAGTTTTTCCGGTTAAAAACTTTTACTTCCTAGTATTATATTGCTTGTCTCTTGTACAGGACAAATGTTGAAGGAACTGCGTGATATGCTAGAGACTGGATTTTCTTTCAGTTTAGTGGATGCCCAGGAAAACATTTCCATTTGCAGGACATTTTGTGTTTGTGTTTTGTGTTCAATAATTTTGTTACGTGCCTAAGTATGTATTTCAACCTGCTAGTAAAATGTGTCCAATAGTTTGGTTTATGATTGGGTGTCTCTTCCAAACTAATGACACCTTCAGCCTCCGTTGTGCTTTACTGCTCATTACTTGTTGATCGGATGTTGGTGTTAGCGTTCGGTTCTGAGCAATGCTGTGCACAAACACTTTGCAACACAGCTGCAAGCGTGGCTGCAGACTGGTCATGTTGTTATTCCCACTTTGAAGTTGATACTAAGACAGATCTCAGAACAGTCACTTTACATTGTTTATTTTACAGGCTGAAGTACTGCATATCACCACAAGATGGAGTTCTGTATCTCAACACGTACACATTCTCAAACGGTCAGAACCACCACCAAAGAGTTCAACCCACAATGTGATCCATCCTGACCCATCATAGTATAGCTGCAAATCATCTGACCTCACTGCACATCTCATTCAGTAGGCTGTTTTAAACGGTCATTTCAGGAGGGTAAAGGAGGTGATGCTGTTTTCACTGATCAAGACACTGAAGCGTGAGTGACTGAAACTGCCAGTCACTCACGTGGATCATAACAGGGCTGCAGACAAAGGTGTTATCCTGCTTTTGTTCCCTTCATGTTTTATTACTAAAATAGTCTAAGCCAGTGGAACGGCTGCCAGCATCCTGCTACGGTCACCACAGATTACAGTAATGTTGTTGTTGTTTCCGGTCCATCGGTGCTGCTGGTAAATCATGTAGAGGTGATTCATGGGGCATCTATCCTTATTGTGGTGGAAATGAGCTGTAGCAGACGGAATTAATTGTATAATAATAACATGTATGTATAAGAATACGGAATCAGTGTGACCTTAGGCCACAGGGTGGCACCAGTGGACCGTTTTGTGTCAGATTTAATGTTGCAGTTGAAAGAGAGATTACTTATTTATTTTTTCCCTCACACTTGTCAAAGCTGCAGGCTACAGCTGCTCAGTATAGTGTTTCCTGGATGGTTTTAATGACATGGCCAGTGTTATTGAATGTACATACTGAACTATGTGGTTGTGGAATAATATTTGAACAATTTTTAAAATTACAAATAACAATTGTCAGGGAATCACATGAGCCATGAACCATTTCTCTTTCCGGTTGCTACATTTACAGTTTATTTCCATCCCAGTCTCCAGGATTAGGGACGTGAGGCTGCCAGTAATGCAGATGCAGGGACATGTCATCTTAGTTTGTGGCAACAGCAGCGGATATCCTGGCTCCAAGGACAGGAAGACTGCTCTTCCTCTATCAACCAAGTCAGACACTGACATATACTTAAAAACAACGCACTGGGCCATTGTTAATAGTAAAGTCATCCATTGCCTTCCACTTTTGGGTTTTTTTTCATCCTCAGGGCTCTAATTGCATGACCTTTTGTTCCTTGTACAAAATGTTCAAACGCTCTGATTCTCCCTATGGACTGTATGTATCTGCCCCTTTGGAGAAATAAATAAACAAAGATGCCCATGGTGAGATGCAAAAATGAGACTTCACATCAAAATACTGATTTCACCCTTTGAACTGAGCCCCTCTGGTTTCTTATCAGTCCCATGATAGCCTCTTTCCCCAGCTAAATTAGCCAGTGTTCTCCCCCATCCTCATTTCCTCATGTTTTCTGAAAGCGGAGCTCTGCTTTTCATCAAAAGGTCAAGGGCCAATTCTCTGTCGGTCCTGCATCTAAACCCAACCGTCAGCGGCTCCGACTCGCCCTTTACCTTAAAATACACAGCTCTGTGTTTTTGCTGAGTAGCCGAGTTGTGCTGTCTCACTGCTCACACACATCAGCAGGATGTAGTGTGATGGTACATATCTGAATATAAAACCAGAATTCTGAATTTAAAAAAAGAAACACCTTGTCAGTGCTTGACAGCAGAGTTGAGATCGTGCTCAGTGAGGGTTATGTGCTGTGGAGTGGTGTGGAGTGGAGTGGGCAGCGTACCCTGACTCCACTAATCCATCCAAATAAACACTCTGCCTCCCTCCCCCTGGTTCCAGGGGTTATCACAGAAACCCTCCACTGCTCCCCCTGCCCACCAGAAACACCAGGCTTTAACACAGCCCAGCCTGCTCTCAGTGCATTCACATCAGAGGCAACACAGGATACACACTCACACACACACACACACACACGCGCGCGCTCAATCATATCTCAGACTGGAGTCAGAGTGAGGAAACAGAATGTCAGGAAAGGAAGCGTTGAAGCCAGTGGGAAAGCAGAGTTTGCCTCCAGTCTCCAGAGCTAGTTTCTGAACTTTAGATCAATAACAGCAGACAACTGTTCTGAAGATATCATTTTTATTTTTTTATTTCTTGTAGTTGCGTTGTATTTTTTTAGAAATCGGCACAAAAGCTGAAATAATAACTAGTGGAAGTTCAACCGTACTTGGATGCAATCCTAAAGACCTGGATTTTTTTAGACACCGGGAGGAAATTCTTAAAATTCTCTTTGACGCTGACCTCTCACCACTCTCCAAGTCCCATCATCTGTTTCTGCCATTGAACTGCAAAAGGATACATCAAGAAGTTTAGCACACGGTGAGTGCAAAACAGCCCATCATTTATTTCTGTTTTCTATGTGTTGGAAAATGTCAAACCTGACCTCATAATGGAAGGGCTAATTTGACATAAATTAATGCACAGTGTATTTCCAATCAAACATCCTAATTTTGTTTTTCTTGACTAATAGTATTGTGAGATTAAATAATTGAAATGGGTTTGATTCATTGGTGAAAGAGGACAGTCGTAGCGATGATGTCATCAAAAGTCAAACGCTCAAGCTGTAGGCTGACACACACACACACACACATGAACAGAGCCCCTTCAGGAAAGTGGGGGGATTTTATCTTGCAGGATTAAATACTGTTATGGCCGTAAATGCTGTTTGAGAAAGTAGATGATCCCTGTATGTCGTATCACGTTATGTCGTCCATCATTGTGCTAATGGTGGACAAAGATGTTGCTGATAGGACAAAAGTAAAAGAAACTCGTGTTCACAGAGGCTTTTAACACAGCTCTAAGCGTAACTCTGAGATTTTAATCATCAGCGATGTGTCATGTGGAAAAGTTCGGACCAACATTTGTTCTTTTAAAGTCAAAACATTTTTCTGACACTGCGACTAATGATTGCTGGGACCTCTCAGCAGTTTTCCAGCTGCTCCGGCCTCATTGTTCAGGGTGGTGGTTATCCTGGAGTTAGGAGGTGGAGCCCATTTCCTTACACTTAGAGCTGTGCAGTTATCTGTGTTGACTTTCCACGCCTTTCACCACATTATTTAATGCCAACAAACAGGCTTTAGTAAGTGTCTTAAGTTGGCTGAGAGAAAAACAACAACAACATGGTATTAACGGAAATGGAATGTAATTTTCTATCCTTAAGTAAGGACACTTAAAATAGTTAAAATACCATTCTGATGATCACCTCTATATTGTGAAACAAAAATGAGCTTTATGCCTTTTCCACGAAATGTTAACTTTTTTTTTTTCTTCCTGCAGTTTTAAACAAAGAGGATGAGTCTGTCACGGAGCGGGACACTGGAGAAGACAGTGTCTGAGCAGGCCCACTCTGAGCCTCGCGCCCCCTCCAGAGTGGGGTCAGGGGTTGTGGTGCCGCCGCCGTACTCACTGAGCAGCAGCGAGGCTGCCGAAACCCCCCTGGAGCTGAGGGGCTCTCTGGACTGCTGGGCATGCTCTGTACTGGTCACTGCCCAGAATCTCATCATCGCTTTGATCAACGCGGTGCTGGCCAGCATCGTGTTCGGCACCATCCTCACCCCTGCTCTTGTAATGATCATATTTGGCTTCCTTTGCCACTCTACGGTAACAATCTCCTCATTATTATTAGCATGATTTGTATTTGATTGACAGGCAGAAGAGAGATTGCTGAATAAATAAACAAAATAAATAGCTCATGTCTAAAAATTGCTGAGGGGCTCTCTGGACTGCTGGGCATGCTCTGTACTGGTCACTGCCCAGAATCTCATCATCGCTTTGATCAACGCGGTGCTGGCCAGCATCGTGTTCGGCACCATCCTCACCCCTGCTCTTGTAATGATCATATTTGGCTTCCTTTGCCACTCTACGGTAACAATCTCCTCATTATTATTAGCATGATTTGTATTTGATTGACGGGCAGAAGAGAGATTGCTGAATAAATAAACAAAATAAACAGCTCATGTCTAAAAATTCAAAAATTCGTACGAGCAAGAAAAAACTAGACTGTCAATCAAACTGAATACCCCCTCCCCCCACCCCCCCTGTGATTTACCTACACAAGGAGAGAGAAAAATGTTTTTCCAGAGATTTGATACTGTTTTCCGAAGTTTCACGGGAACTTTCTGGAGCTTAGTTGTAATAATTTGCAGCTGTTACTAAGCAGTCCCGGTTCATGTGTTGGATAATATGATAAACCAACAGCACACTCAGAAATCCACCAAATTAGGTCCACAGTTGTTTTTCTAAAATGTCTTCCCTTAGAGTAAATACGTGGAATATGGAATTATGTGGGGAATTAAATGGGGACGTAGCGCTGTGGGGATTCCCAAGTTGTTTGTAAACTGCCACTAAACAACAGAAGAAGAAGAAACCGGGGTGTACTAAAGCCATATTGTGTGTTTCTGTGTGTATGTGTTTGTATTGTAGACTCATTATTTGTATCCATGCCATTATTCATTCATCTCAACCATCCTCTTGCTCTCCAGGTTCAGCCCCATGGAACATCTCTGTATTGCTCAGATGTGCTGGATGACGGTGGCTGTGTGGCTTTGCTGGTTGTGGGTTTTCTGCTCCTCACGCCTCTGCTGGTCCTGGCACTCGCTGCCTACTGTCGCCTGGCCCGTCACCTCCAGCTCGGCATGTGTTTCATTCCCTACAGCCGCGCCGTCTACAAGAACCTGCCTGCACCACGCCAGCACAGGCCAGACACAGGAGGCTGCTGCGGCCAGCGGGACGCCTCCGAGAGAGAGGGGAAGGGAAGCATATGGGTGTAGGAGAGGAGAGGAGAGGAGTGTATATATGACTGTAAGATGCATCCTTTGAGTTCAACCGTTTGCATACCTTTTTTTTATACAAATTGCAATTCTGTTTCTATTTCTACAGTGACTGTAAGAAAAAAAAAATCATCATTTATCATTAATAATGATTGTTTTGATTGTCTAGAAGTCAGAACAGGCTTTTATGTTATTTCTCATGTATTTTCTTAACTATTTTTTAATACTTTTTTGAAAACGTTGTCGTTGTTTCTTATGAAATCCAGCTGCTGCATACTGAACACAATGAAAATGAGCCATTTAAGAGAGAAGGAGGTTACGTTCAAAGAAATATAAAATACACTGAAGATTGAATGGACAAATGATATAATTATAGCACAATGCAAGCAGTGATACCAAGTAACGAGAAGCTGCCCGTGTATAAGATAATGGTGGATAGAATGAATCTGTCTTTTCTAATATGTAATATCACAATGATTTACTTTTTCACTCTGGCCATCCAACTTGTATTTACTGTCATAACCCATAAGCACACTGTATCAGTGGTGGAACATTTGTATTTTCTGTCATAGCTTAATGTTTAATAATAAATCACATCTTAACGCAGAGGGGGTTTGTTTCGTGTTTCTCGAGCAGATCCCTGACTTTCCTGATCACTGTGTAATAATGACAAATTCTTTTGTCATTGCTTTGGAAGCAATGGTGAATTTCTAAAACTGCAATCCCAATATCACTGTGTCAGAAGTGGACATTATGGATTTTATTCCATAATAGTGTCCTAATTTTATTCCAGATGTTAACTCAACAGCATGACTGTAGACCACAACACCGATAATCAGGCGATTTTAAATAGTGGATTTTTTTTTTGGGAAAATATGTTTTGAGGAATTTTGTTTCAACGCTGTTACACATCCAGTCCACTTGGTGGAGACAGCAGCATAGATTTAACAGTCTCACAACTGGAGCTTTCAATGTAGCTAAAATGAGTAGATGAGTACGCAGTCAAACCATATGAAAGAGATATAAATCCTTTATTCATATTTAAATTACAAACATAAGGTTTGGAAGGTGTTTGAATAAAAACATGTGGTTGCATACCTTTACAATTTTGGGTAAAATGATGTTATGTTGTACTGACGTGTTCTTGATTTAATAGATTTGTATTTCACATTGAATGTTCTGGATTTGTGTGTCTGATATGTTGTCTTGGCCTGGTCAGGTGTGTTGCGTTAACAGGGCTGGTTGTTTATATTCACTAATAGTTTGTGATGCGGGGCTTTGTAAGGAGCTGTGAATGCGCCGGGTTCCAGGGTGCCATTTCCATCCTGATCCACTTGACCCATGATGATGTAGTTGACTCCTGTTGGAGAGAGAAATGACCACAGAGACTCAGTGGTGTAACTTTGGAGATCGATCACATATGTGAGCATGGGATGGTAAGAAGCTCGTACCTTTTCGGAGCAGTGGGCACTTCTTGCACTGTGACACCAGCTTAACCGACATCGCTTCTCCCACTTGTGTGATGGTTAGTCGACCGGCCTTATAGGTCTTAATGAGGGAAACGCCTATATTAAGAGTACCACGGGGCCCAGGGGCCAGAGAGGTCACCCTCCCAGTTAGCACTGGAAAAAAGGAGGGCTCGGTCAGGACACAGCTTCTGATTGGTCACTTGGTCTGTATGTGAATAGTAAGAAACTTACCAAATTCACTGGCGCAGAAACTAGACTTGATAGTTCCTTCTCTTTTACAGGCTTTGGCACACACTGGGTTCTGAGGGGCTAAACACACAAGTAATACACACAATGGGGGTGCATTAAAACAAAAAAAAAGAAAGAGTACTTTCATGGACACAGGTGTATGCATATAATTCCACTCACCAGGCCTCGCTCCATTTGGCCGTGTGACTACTACCCTCCTGTCCTGGTCTGTGCTGCCCTGTCCACGGCCTCTCGCAGGCTGGACACGTTTGGGTCTGCCAGTGGGCTCAGCAGGAGGAGGTGGCATGTACTTGGTGGTGGGCACAGGTGGCTGTACAGTGGTGGCTGGACGTTTAGGTGCAGGAGGTTTGACAGCAGGTCTTGGTGGGACAGACCTCGTACCAGCTCCTGAGTTGACTGTTGTGATCTGAGAACCACGAGGGATGGTGGTATAGTGGGCGAGGAATCCATCAGATGTCACACTGAGGTCCGACACGAACTGGACCAGTAGCACGTTGCCACTTGTAATGATTGGTCTACACAGGAGACAGCCAATAGACAAGGTCTAAAGTGACAGATGACTTGTGATGAAATGGTTTTAATATGAGGTTACTCACTCTGGAGCCTGATCACCACAGTACTTTCCAATCAGGTGTGAATCATCTTTCTCGCCACCATTAAAGAAAGCAACATAGTCAAAGCGACAATAGGTGTCAGCCTCCAAGACGAACTTATCAAACCTCACCTGGATTACCTGGTCCACAAACAAAAACAAAATAAGAATTACTTTAATTTATCACTTGATGAGTGATCGTCCTTGTCAGACTGGAGAAAATGAAATGTTGGCATGCTGGGAGTGAGTGTGCAGTCAACCATATCAGGCTCCACAGTGATAAGCCAGGAGCAGCTGGTTCCTGGTGGGTATTTCTTGTCAGGCCAGTTGGGCGTTTTGATCTCTCCCTGACTCTTTGTTATCTTCCCCCCACAAAACTGTTGGTCTGAAACAAGTTGTACATGCTCCATGAGGAGAATGATGACAAGAAAATCCTGTCTACTAATTATTTGTACAAAATGGCTTCCAGAAAGATTTCTCAATTTAATAATCACCATGAAATATGACCACGTACCATCCACATATGGTTTGGTTCCACTGAAATAGGCCACAAATCCTCTTCCCTGCGTCTCTCCATCAGACGCCATCTCTAACATCATGGTGTTTGTGGTAGAAATTAGAGCACCGGGCCGGAAGGTTCCACAAAAGCGACCCAGTTTTTGCACCAAGTTGGATTGACCATTGTAAACATCCAGATAGTCATAACGACACAGTGAATCAGCCTCCAGGTCAAAAATGCGGAAGGAGAGCATTGCCACGTTTCCTTCAGGAACCTGGCAACCAGAGTGTGCATGAGTCAGACAGTGAAGGACTACAGAGACAGACAGGAGTCAGTATTGTGATGTGGTGCAGGCTAACTCACTCACAGTAATACGCCAGGTGCATTTGCTGTTAGGTTTGTAGAAGCTTGGGAACCCCTCACTGCCAACAAACCCTGAGTCTGCAACCAGGTCGCCCCCACAGTGGAACACAGGCCTGCATGAAGGAGACAAAATGAGAGAGTCTGAGTAAAATACACAGAATATAAACAATGAAACATTGGAAGAAATTGTTACAACTCAATTCATTATGATAAAATTAGATTATGATCATGATCGTGCAAGTTTATCATGTTTATGGTAATGAGCACCGGTGCAGTGTTTTTCAGCAGAAGTGATTCGCTTTCTGGCACATCAGAAATCATATTAGTGGCCTATGAGAAAACAAGAAGACTGAGTGTTTTTTTTTAAATAGAAGCTAACTTTGCTTACACTTCTGTTCATTTTCATGCTGATTATTAAACCAGTTAGTTTATATGTAAGCTGATATGAGACTGTCTAAAAACAGAAATAGAAACAGACAAAAAGCGATTTCCAGTGGTTGGTTTGTTTGCATGTTTTATGCATTTTATTAATACGATTATTTATTGATTTATTTTGTCTATGTTGAGTGGGTTTTGAGGGGTTTCGGTTGATTCAGCACAGTCTATTAAAAACTAATGATTGTCAGTCATTGGACTAATATCAAGGTTTAACAGTGAGCTGCTGCTTTAAGGCCATGAAAATGATGATGCATGGAAAAAGCTGTAGCTCAGTTTTCAGATAAAGCTGACAAGCACATTTTACAGACGTTACCAAAATTATAGCTACTGTGTCATTTCATGTAGTAAATTCAACTTTTTTTCAAAATACTGACAACGTTTACCAAATGTAAACAGTCGTTTAACAGAAGAGGAAATCTCATAGTTTAAGCTGTTGCCATAGTGTTACATTATCTGCCACTCGTTTACTTATTGGGCCTTGAAGAATCTGACCATAACCATTTTATTGGCCTTGGTCTGTTGTGTGAGGAGTTGCTTTTGGATCCACTGTAAAGAGTTTAACTTATTCAAGACATTTCATAAGAGGTGAGAAAGTTAGAGAAGCGTGTTTCTTTGTCTCAGGCTTTGAGGACGTGAACATATTGCTGACAGAGGAAAACAACAATCCTCTATCAGGACAACTAAACCTAGATGCAGCGGAAAATTTGTCTTTTACTAAGTACATGCTCAGTTTGCAGAACCCCAGCAATGTCAGACGCTTTGCTAGATTAGAGCCAAGATGTCCAGGGCCAGAGCCAAGTGGCTCTGATTCGACCCCACGGGCAGATCCAAAAGCATTAACATCTGTGGTGGCTCAGCCACTGCAAACTCAGGCTGCCTCACATCATGAGCCAAGAGCTGAAACGACAACTCTGTGCCCAGAAGAAACAGTACTGTGGAAAAAGAACAAACTCTTACTTACTTGAGTATTTTTTATTTTAAATTACTAAGTGATCGATTGTTGTTGAAATGAATGATTCAGTTCTCACTTAATGAAGATTAGAATGCATTTTAGGTAAACACTCTCCGGGAGACATTTAACACACACACACTCTTCACACTCTTCAGTCTCACCTGGTGAAATTCGTCTGCTGAGCCTCCGTCCATCCTAAACCCAGCGACAGGAACAAGGACAGACCCCAGAAGCGGCCTGCGGGCATCATGATGTAGCGTGCACGCTAAGCAAAGCCCACAGTTACGGGAAACGGAGGTGGTAGCAGGAGGCAAGAGGTGAAAGACAGGGGGTAGGAGGAGGAAACTGCTAAAGCGAAATGGGCGGAGAGAAAGAATAAATGGGGGGGATCGGGGGGGCAAGCAAGGATAGAGAGAGAAAGACGCTGAAGGACAACAGTGGTGAGAAAGAGCCCCGGAGGGGGGGATGACGTGAGTGAAGAAGAGGGGAGGAGAAGGCTTTAATTAGAGCCAGATGTTTCCTGGAGAATAACCCTGGTGTCTGTATGAGTATAACGAGGGGGCAGGTTATACGAGGGGAGGATCAGAAGATGTGGCTGAGGCTTACTGGACATTCAGGGAGGAGGGCTTTGTTTTGTTTTGTGTTTTTTCACTATAGAAGTTTCTGGTTCTTCACTTTGGTTGAAAGCTGAGGTGACACTGCCTCCGTCCTGACTGTCTGGCTGACGCACAGGTGGGGGCAGAGCCTGGGGCTCCGTGGGTGGTGGCACTCAACCAGCTGGAGCCAGAAATCTTTACGTCCCACCACAACAGCATGTCGGACCATAACTTCACTGAGCGAAATAACATTTAAAAGAAAAAAAGCTTTTGATTTTTTTTAAATCTAGGTTAACCGAATAAAAAGGCTTGGAAAGAACGTTTAGACAGTAAAGCACCATAAAACTAACAACCCCTTTCCTCCCCACCATATTTCCCTACGCCCCAGGGGCTCCTTTAGCTCCATAGCATCTGAGTCAGAGTGTGTCTTTCTGCCCCACAGTCCCAGGAAGAATAACAATCTCAGTTTTGTTTTTTTGTTTTTTTGCTGAAGAGGCTGATGAGAGAGAGAGAGATTATTGAGGCCTGGAGCAGGGATGCTATAAAATCAGTCAGAGGCAACACCTTGATCAAAGTCTGGAGTGAGCAGCATGTGTAGCCCATAAAAGCACAAAGCAGAGTTACCACAAAGAGATGGTGGTTCCAGGTAGACGTGGTACATGACTCACATAACTCTCATTTTCGAGGTTCATCCTGTCAGTGCCGCACTGTTTTGTTTTCATGCAGAGCTGGAGAAATGAGTACTCCCTGGTCCTGCTGTGCCGTGTTTGTGTTAACGTTGAGTCCTGATAAGAGCAGCAGCAGCTGGAATGCAATGTGCAATGACTCCTGGGGGGGCGGACGGCGTCTGAGTGAGCACAACTGTGCAGCCATCGCCATTGTATGTGGGAGGAACAGTGACCTTTACACTTAGCAGGAATCCGGGCCAGTGGTGTGGGTTTCTGCAATAACTCTGGACGAATCCTTCACACTGGCCCTGCATTCCTTCTGGAGAGTCAGTGGGGTAGTGGAGAAAAGTGGTGGGGGAGTAGATGGCTTGTGAAAGAGATGGGCGAAGAGAGAAGAGTTTGCAAGTTGCGCGAAAAATGATTAGCTGTCACAGAAATGAGATTAAACTGACCAGAGCGACAGCTTAACACAGTGAAATGTGTTTTTGAATGTACCCTGGAGTCATGTACATGTCTCCCTGAGCCAGTATGTCAGCAAATCTTTCCAAGATTTATTAATAGACCATTCAGGATATGATATGATGTGATATGATGTGATATGATATGATATGATATGATATGATATGATATGATATGATATGATGTGATATGATATGATATGATATGATATGATATGATATGATCGTGGTTCCTCTTAAATTTGAAAACAGATCAGTCTTATAATTATGCAGAGGAGTACAGTGCCAAATTTCACATGACCTCTGAAATAGAAAATAGGAACACACACACATACACACACACACACACACACACACACACACACACACACACACAGACAAAGATTTAAGAGCAAATGATGGCATCCTGCTTTTAATCGGATAAATCCAACATGAGGACTCCAGATGGAACTTGTTTCTAGAAGGCTCCACACTTTATTGTTGTATAAGTATCAAATAACAGCATTTGTCATTAGTTTCAAACAACAACCGACCTGTCTGCTTCTCTCTGGTTTGAAAGGAGATGAGAATAAGATATGACAGCGGTTTCCTGGACGCACTACGTTGCACACTTAATGAGGAAATGTGATACTGTGCATGCAGTGTGGGGGGGAAAAAAAGTAAAAGCACCTTATTTGGCATGAAGATTCAAGTGAAATCTTATAACAAGGTGTTGTGTCTAATGACCAAAGTGTTGCATCAACCTTCATGCTGTGCTTTCTAGGGTCATTTACCTTCCTCAGACTCACTGGCAGATGAAATGAGGGAGGGCTCCATCTGTTCCTTCCCCTCTGAAAACTGCGATAAACACTCTCAAGCAACAGATACAAATATGCTGAGTATTTCAATAGGAGAAGCACAGTGGAATTTTTACTTGGCAGTGTTGACTCTGTCTATGACAGATTGGCTGATGTCAAAGAAAAGGAACTGTTGTTGAAAATTACACTTTTCAAAGTTGGTTCTGCTTCTCCCATTGTATTCACTATTTATTGTTTACGACCGGTAAACATCGTAAACATCGTTGTCATATTTCACATTAAATACACTAACATTGCAGACTGTGTCCGTAGCGCGAGGGTACAGAACAAAATGTCTAAAAATTAAACTTAGTTTGCGAATTAAGATTAATCAGGTAAAGTGGTTTGGATTTTTCAACACAATAATCTGACCCACAAGAGGATCTTGTAACTTGTTATGTGCAAAGAATGTACATGTGATGTACACTGACAGACATTTGATAATTGTAGTTTCTACAATGGTCCTTAATAAACCTGTAGTTGTTATAATGACACCTGATGGTGAAGATGTGTCATTACACCTTGGACGGTGGAGCTGCAGTGCTGTAGGTAAGCTTCCCCTTCACGTTTAAAATACCAGCACTGTGTGATATAAACAGACGCTGACAGTGTCTAATGATAACAAATGATTAGAAGTTAAAAAAAAAGTTAGGTTCATACAGCAGCATGACGATCACGTGTCCAGTGGTTTGACTGAAGACAGTTCATCAGTCTGTCTGTCGGTGGCGCACAGTCACAGTCAAAGTCACCCATGTTTTATTACGCGATGACCTCTGAACGGCTCTTTAAGTCTCATATGAAACGTATACATTAGGCTTTTAAGATTAAAAAACGAAACCGGAAAAAACAAACAAGCGTTTGGTAGATTTTCAGAACAAAAGTCCCCGGAAGCTGATTTTCTTCAACAAGTGACTTAATTCCTTTTTTCTGCTGTTTCACGACCGTATGCTATTATTATTTACTTTGATAATGTTACTAATTGCGCACAATGCTTTACAAAAACTATGTATAATAAGAAATTCTGTTTGCCTTTTTAAAATCCTAATGAATTATCGTGAGAAATATTAACTTTAAACTAAATCAGCTTCTATGCAGAAACTAATATTAGTAAGCTATTAATTATGTGTTTTGTAGAGTGTTTAAAACACAGCTTCTTGTTCAACAATGTTTATTTTTAATCTGTTATGCTCTAAAAGTAATCAGTTGTGTATACTTGATGAGAAATTAATTTAAATTCTGCAATGTAGCCATTATTGTGACGCTTTCAAAACTACAACTGAGGACACATATGTGTTGTGTGTGTATGTTGTGTGTGTGTTTGTGTGTGTAATGTAGAGATGCACTTGTCCTGTATGGCTCCGGGTCTCCATGTGTTTTTCAGATAAGGTCCCAGAATTGCAGTCAAAATTGCATCTGCCCGTTGTTGTACACTCACAAAGCACATGAAGCACACACAAAAGTACAAGTTGTCATACTGTTTTTTCCAATATACATATATTTCATGATGTTCATCAATATAATAAGACATTGATAGATTTACACTACAATTATTTTATGTACTTTAATTTTTCATTCAGTCTCCTCTCCTTTACGTTGATTCAACCTTGTTGAGTTTCTAATCCCATACCAAATGACAGCACAATAAATCTATCAATAAATAAAACCAAAGGAAAAAGAAAGAAAGCAAATAAAACTGAGCACATTGCCCATGATCCTCTGGTCCTGTCCCTCCTGTAAGCCCGGGTGAACAGGGGCAATATGGACCTTCATTCCAGGAAACTCAGTCCCAAAGAGAGAGAGAGAAAAACCTGAACTCAAAAATAAACAAGTCAAACAAAAATAAGATCTTGTAGATACAAACAGCAATCTGATGTAAACTGTAGAATCATTCTATGCATTCTGGACAAATTGAAGGTAAAAATACTTTTTTCCCATTAACTTCCCACTTTCTTTACCTTTACCCATCAGTGCTTGCACACAAACAATTCAGTGACATCTGGAGTTATTACTAAATTGATGCAAAAGAAAAACACGATATTTGGTTCCAAAACAAAACATGTTAACAATTATTAAGTGGAATATTGTATGTTTACAGCCATCCAGTGAACGTTCACTGACTCATAAGGTCCCTCCTCTCACTGCGTTCATCTCATTTGGGGGTAAATATAAGCACTGGGAAACATGCCCCACTTCATATATATCACACAATGCTATGTTGCATATGCTGATGGTCTCTTTCTTTCTGCTTTGTCCCTTCCTCGTTTGAATCATAAGCTCATCAGTTGTAATTCAGACTTGGTGGATCACCACCAAATGACCTGAACGCAGCTTTAAGTTGAGATCACTGAACAGTCCTTGAGGTTGGTGTAAGACAATATTCTCCATTGGATCATGTTCCAATTCCACGAAATCAATCAATCACAACAGAAAAAAGTGCCACGGTGTTAAAATATATGCACACTTCTTTCATACAGACAATAAAGCAACAGAAAAAGAGAGCACTCACTTCCTTTTCACCGTTGTGACCAAATTCGTTGAGCACTCACAGGACAACAATTGGATTTATAGATAACACAGAAGTCCTACCCCAAATCAGTAGTGTTATTTCACTTCAGTCCACTGTGTGGTTCACTCCTAGAGGACGGCTAGAACTTTATAATCATAAGAAGGACTCTTTATTGCCAAAAAACCCAATTTATAGATTGCCTATACATGTTTGACCTCATATATTATGGGAAATTGTTAATTCTTTTTAAACCTGAGGATATAGGACCCCCTACCCTCCAAACACCCCCTTATACAACACCAAACAATGCATTTTTTTATAATAGTTTTCTCGGTTTATGTCTAATAGCTGTAGTTGGTTGAAATATCTTTTTGTTTTTAAACTTGGCAGCACTATGGAGACAGAATAAAAGAAGAGTTGTGCTATTATTAGTTATAGGATCATATGTAAAAAAAAAAAAAAACTGACGCTCTTGAAGACGCTCTTCAGACCTGGATATATGTGTATTTGAGAATTATGTGGTCCTTATGTTTTGGTTTAACTTGCATAATGGCACACTCACAAGCCAAACTGACGCGCCATAGTAATATTGTGTAATAGTTAATATGTCAGTAAGGTTCTGTGAGGGCATAAGCTATTGAAAACAGCCCGGGACAGTTAGAGTAACCTGTTTCTCTCCGCTTGTTTTTGATGGCAGTTGGCAGTGTAAGTATGGAAATCTGGTCTTTGGTAATCTTCTGCAGGTTATCCACGTGGGGGGAGCAGAGGTGGGGGGAGGGTGGTGGGTTTATTGAGATTGGGGTCTTTCCTGTAGAACTGGCCAGCAGATCTGAAACCTCTCTGCTGTGGTCAAGGAAACAAGGCGCCCTCACTCTGAGAGTTAAGCAGCCTAATCTGTCGGGATAAACTAGGGATATTCCCAAGACAGAGCTAATCTAAGACACACACATGCACATACACAGAATGTTGCATCTGCACACAGTCAGACGCAAGTACACACACACACGCACACACGCACAGTAGGATTCTGAATGAGTGAGTTGAGCCAGGTTGGTCCACTCAGCTGACGGGGAAGTTGTGTTGAAGAGGGAAAAGGCTACTAAGGCTTTACACACACGTGATCAGGAATATTGCAGGGTATTTTGCAAAGCCTTCTGGTGACTGTAGCCTACTCGGAGTTCTATCGGATGAATTTGCTCCAAATTTAAATATTGATCCAGGAAAGCAGGAGCTAAGTTACATCCTGTTGGGCAGGTATCATTGCAGGCCTGCAATTCTCTATTTTAGGAAAAAATATTTTAAGTAAATAACTGAACTATGTCAAATCACTGTAAATAAAGACTTAGTTGGGTAAAAGGTAAAAAGTTTGAAATTCCAAAACATATCTCTTAATTTTAGTTTGACAGATTATTAAAAACCAATATTATCAATGTGGTCTTGCTGTCCTGCTCATCAAGTAGCCAAAAGGGAAGTGTACAAAGCAGAGGACGCCAACCAAAATTAAAAGAATAAGTCAAGACCAATCTACCAATAACCAATAGAAGCCTCTCCCTTGTTGTTTGGCAGTGTATAACGCATGGAGCTGAAATTCAAAATACACACTGGACAGAGGTAAAGAGGAGCTCACTGCTGTTTGCAGCACAGTGTTACTGATTGCACACAACCTCTTTACCTGTGTGTTTCACACAAAAATATACTATAATAAAAATAGAATCTATATTTAGAAAAGAAAAGGCCTTAACTATAGGGAGAAACACAGGTCCACTGCACTAGTATAATGCTATTCTAAGGAATGCTACTATTTCTTTTTTTTAATAATTGCATCTCATGTCACTAACTTGTTTCCAAAGTTACCAAACGAAACTGTCAATTGGACTTTTTCCTCACCAGGCTCTGTCCCTGTTCCTGGGGTGTATCTTTGTTTTTTATGTGCTCTTCATGTGGGTCAGGTTTTGCTGCAGGAGGATCTTCTTTGGCCAGGCTAATGACCGGCCAGACAGCGCCATCAAAAACAAGGTTGTTTGTGCATATTAATCAGATTCTTTTTTTTCTTTTCTGCAGTCGACCAGACACAAACCAAAAGTGATGAGGGTGTGTTTGACTGGAAATATTTAACAGATAGTAACAGAAGTGACAGGAGACTTTTCACCGTCTATGTAGATATGAATTAACCTTATGTCTTATGAAACTTGATCAGCTGTCAATTCATGCAAAGGGCCCATTGTTTCCACGGGCTTTAGAATTGTTTTGTAAGCACATGTCCACCTTTTGACCTCAATGACATCTCCACAGTATACTGCAAGTGTAATGTTAAGATAACATCACAGATATTAGGAACAAAAAATAAGAATTTGGACAGACTGAAAGACTTAACCTGTCTATCCTTAACTTACCCTTACAGCTATTAACTATAACTTTTTTCTCCTATGGTTTTAACGACCAGTGTTTTCGACACAAGTTTCATCGCATGTATATATATTTTTTAAAGATACACTTACATGTGCTACAGCAAGAGCCTCTGCACTAGACTGCAATGAAGGAATGTTTTCGAAATAAGACACTACGTAATATTGAAATAAAAAGAAACATCTACAGACATTGGTCCATCTGTACTATGGCAGTTTTCAAATCATTAGAAGAAACTGGGGTGTTCAAGCATGCAGAGAGACAGAAGAGCTGTAACTGTGGTGTTACGAGGTTTTGGAATGCGGAAAGAGAAATGACAATAACAACAGGGTCAGATGGAAAGGACTGATGATTACTGGGGATTAGTTTAACAATTCATGCAATATTTGTACGGTTGATCAATATCAGTGAACAAGCCATCAAAGAAGCTAAGACTTGAATTTTTGAAGTTATCAAGTTATAGAAATTTGAAGTTGTAGTAACCTGGAAAGTTTAAGGGCAGCTCTGACTGTGGAACAGCTCCAATTTCTGTAACTTAATGATATTTTCTTAGTTTAAGTCTTAGTCCTCTGGCTTATTCTAAGTCTTAGTGGACACGAGTGACACAGATGAACGTGAAAATGAATTAGTATTTTCATTAGTTCGACTGAGAATAACCGCACTGTGCAAAAATACACCAAAAAGAGAGAATAAGCCGGGGACAGACAAATGATGAGAACATGCAAGATGCACACTTCGATTAATAGGCAGTAGTTAACGCTGAAGCATACGTAAAATTAATACAAAAATTAAAAAATACAAAATGCACACACACATACACGCACACACACACCTACAAAACAGTATATATCAGAATAAAACTCTACAAAGAACTATATATATCAGTTATGTAACAATTATCGCCAATCGTTGTTTCCTTTTCTGTTGTTGCATCGTCACAAGTGTTTGGTTCTCAGTATGGCAGGTTAGAAAAGCCAAGAGTACCCAGAAAGGAGACAGGGCCACACACTCACAGGACATATATTGACAGGGGTCCAGAGGGGAGGTGGTGGGGGGAGCCGCAGGGCCCTGAAGGGTTTAGGGGTGTTATATCGAGGCTAATCAAGGAGCGATACATTTATATATTAAATTAATTATCTGTGGTTAATTTTGTCATCAATTTGAGGGGTTCTTTTTGTAGCAAGGACGTCTGGGGCAGACTGGGGTAGGACGGACTCTTCTTAGGTGCTGAAGTACACTGTGAAAAAGAAGGAAGAGAGGAAACAAGGTCAATTCATAATGTTGAAAGAAACATTAAGAAAGCAATCAAACCAAAGACCTTCCAGAAGAAATGTTTAGATTAGATTTTTCTTCCCTGTAAAAGGTTTTGCATGTACGGACATGTCGTATGTTAAAGTGCTGTATGCTGTATATATGTGCACAATATGCAAAGAGTTCAGATTTAAATAATAACAAGTATTCTTACCAATAATGACGATGAGGACAATGACACATATCACACCCAGGATAATCATCATCTGTGGTCACAGGATTATCAAAAGAAGTCGTTAGAGAAGCAGCACTCCAGAAAAAACATGCTTATGAGTCAAATCTGCCAATAACATCATATTTTTAAAGGGCTTTTTTTTACCCCCTTTCCTATATTGCTTCCCATTTAGACTTTTATTTGGATATGAATGTCTGCATGTCCTCACCTTGGCATTCTTCCACCAGTATTTATTCTTCAGTTTTGCAGCGCTGGTCTCAAACTGAGATGCTCCAGCCTGCAGGGCATCAGCCCTGTCATCCAGCTCTGACAGCTTCTGATCACGTTCCAGAACCTTGTCCACGTTTACACGCATGATATCCACCACCTGGGAAAAGGCACAAACAGCAAACGTGTCTTAAGCTGTTTACAACGGATGACTCCCTGGACCGTTTGATATAGCCTATGATTCAAAGTTGGTCTGGTTAGTATACCTCACCACAGTCTCACAGTTAATTTCCAGTTTTAAGAGTCAATCCCATTTTACTTCAAATTTGTATAGGCTGTGATCACACAGAAAGAACTGAATTGAGAGTATGAGGTGCCTGCATTATAGCCATAGCCATAACGACTATTTTTTAGTTAGGAGTGAGCTCACCTCATCCACTTGTGCCTGCGTCTGCTGCAGACGGCGGTTGCTGGTGAGGTTGGGAGGCTGATTCCCTCCCTCTGGTGCAGGGGCTCCAGCTGGGGCAGACCTGTCGATAATAAAATGTAAATTTACAGGACCCATTCGGTAAATTCAAGTCTTTATTGAGCTTTTATTTTCGAATTTTGCTTATGTTTTGTTTTTTTCTTTTCCCAAATTAAATGCTAATCCGGTTCCATTCACTGCCTGTAGTTGATTGTGATGATCCGAAATGCTGTAGAATCTAAAATTACCAAAAGTGCATGATCACTGACTACAGTGAATGCTGCAGCTGACCATGCTTTGTCACCATGGTAACAAAAAATGGGATCAGCAGGCTTTTTAGTTCGTCAGATTCAGAAACATACACATTATGCTCAAATTCCTCGTTCTCAAGCTTTACTTTTTTAACAGAAAAGATGGTCAATAATAAATAAATCAATAATCTGCATTAGTTAAATTAGTTTCTTCACATAAAAAAACTATGTAAAAAAATTAATAATCACAGGTCTAGGAACAGAAATGTGGATGTGGGTTGTGTATTCCATCCATATTTAGTCCTAACGAACGTTACATTTGCTACACCTTCCTTGTTTTTACAACCCTGTGTGTTGTCATGCTGAAATGCAGCATTGGCAGCAGATACAACACAAACACAGTAATACTGGTTTCAAAAGTAGTAATCAAAGTAGTGCAAACTGTATGAAATAAAACATCATTATGTAGACCTGCTAATATGAGTCTAACTTCAACACTAACATTTGTCCATATCAGTATAGTTCTAAAATCCATCTTAAATATTCTGTAGCACCAAGCATTTTTTAAGTAATTGAATTCAATAAACAAATTGCCCTTGAATTGCTTTGAATTGTTTTTTCCTGTAAAGCACATTTATTTAAATGGCTTGATTTTGCCATTTTTAACCACACATTATACTATCTTTTTTAAAATCATTTTTGACAACATGGTATACTTCGATGTTTTTTCAGGATTTTTGACAACATAGTATACTATGCCATTTTTTTCATGATATTTGACAATATGCAATACTATGATTTGTATATCTTTTTTAATGATATACTATATACTACGAGCCCTCCTACTCTGTGTGGCTGTTTGTGGGCGTGTTCTCACATTGTTTCCTTGATTCCAGGAGTCAGAGTGGAGGAGGTGTGTCAGGAGAACTGAGGCACACCTGAAATCAATTCCTCCTGGCCTCTATGAAACGAGGCTGGAGAAGTTAGTTCTCTTTCTCCTCCCTGCAAGTATGGTTTGGTCTCATCTTTGTTTGTTAGCTTTGTTATCTTTTGCACCACACTCTCTTCATACACCCAAGCATTCACTACACGACTAATATTACTCACCTACGTTTTTCTTATTAGTTAAATAAAATGAATATGCTATAACTTCAGTTCACCTGTGTGGTCTCCCTGTGCGGGAGTTTCCTTGTTAGTTATAGACAGCAGGTTCTGTATAGGGAATCATAGGGTGTCAATTTTAGTGTAGTGTTGAATGTGGTTGGAGCATTGTGCTCGGGAACACCTCACGGGCTCCTGAGGGGTCGCTGGTCAGCCAGTTGCCTTCCCACCCCATTGGTTTAGAGTGTATGAGAACTCGCCACAATTAGCTACTTGAAGACTAAGGTTGAGTTAGCTAGTCGATAGACTGGGGGACTTGCACTCCAATTGTTTTTTTCCATTCCTTGTGCTGTTTTCTTCACTGAAGCTGGATAATTATGGGCTTTCTGGTGGAGGGCTTTATTGCGACTCCTACTGGTAAGTTGTTGGATCAGTCCACTAAGGAGCAAGTACTACAGAGCACTTTGGGGTGGAGGTGACTGACAAATGCCACACAAAGTTGGAGGGATCATTACACTATACTATGACGTTTACTTGTCTTTTTTAACGAGATACAATACCATGACGTTTGTTCATGATTTTTGAAGATATGCTATACTATGACCTTCTTTGATCATTTTTGACCATATGCTATACTATTATGTTGTCATTTTTGACGACATAATATACTATGATGTTTCTCATTATTTTTGACAACATACTATGTACTGTGGTGTTTTATGAAGTCCTTTTGTCATTTTTGGCAACATACTAGACTATGTATTTTTGTCACGTTTGATGACATACTATATACTATGATGTTTTGTCCACATTTTTTGACTTCATACTATACTATGATGTTTTGTCAACATTTTTGACGTCTTACTATACTATTATGTTTTTTGTCATTTTTTAAATTTATATTATGACGTTTTTGGTAATTTTTAACCACAGACAGTACACAGTAGACATTTTTTCATGATTTTTGAGGACATACTATTCTAGGAACTTTTTTTCTGTTTTGACCACATACGTTTTTTTCATTATTTTTGATGACATGCTGTACTATGGCTGATGAAATACTATAGTATGTCATCATTTTTGTTTTGGCTATGATTTCTTCATTTCTGATAAGATAATTTTTCATGATTTTTTCAAGACATAATACAGGGAGTCCTCGTGTTACGACGGTCGCAAGATACGTAGTTTTCGTGGTTACGACACATCTCCCATGAACTTCCTTGTTTCGGCTTAAGCGGTTTGCCCCGTAAATACGTACAGACTTCGCACGGAAACTAGTTGGTGAGCGCTCTCTCTGTCTCTCAGCGCGCCTGCCGGCTCTCCAACACCTCCACAGCACAGCAAGGCTACTCTGCCTTGTGTTTACTTATGTGAAATGGCCGGCTGGCGGGGGACACAGATGGGTTCGGGATCGTGGCAGTACCGCAGGTTTATTCACAACACAGGGTCTACACGGTTCATATCAGAAATCTAAAGAAAATGCTCATTACACTCGCGATATCAACCCTTACGGTGTGTCAAGAGGGACAAAAGGCAATTCACCATAATAAACTCTTATTTTAGCATGGTATTATAGTGACATCTAGTGGCACAACTTATTATCTACATACGAATACATACATATGTTCCGACTAACGTCGAAATTCGGTTACGACACATTCTCAGGAACTGATCTCCGTCATAACACGAGGACCCCCTGTATAGTATTTTGTTTCAAATTTTTCATAACAATAGATTTTTTCATGAAAATGTCTGAAGTAATGAAACGCCATCATTAAATAGTTTGTCAACTAATTTATTAAAAAAAATTTATTCTACACAAAAACGTCCAAAATCCTGAAAAAACATCATAGTATAATTTGTTGACTCAAATTTTCAAAAAATTTAAATTTTCACAAAAACATCAGAAATCATGTAATAACGTCATAGTATAGTATGTTGTCTCAAAATTTAAAAATGTTACATTTTTCTCGAATGTCTGAAATCATGAAAAAATATAATAGTATACTGTGTTGTCTCAAAATTTTGCTAAAATTTCATTTTTCACGAAAACATCCAAAATTATGAAAAAAACATCATAGTATGATTTGTCATCCCAAACATTCAAAAATTAATTTTTTCACGACAATGCGCGGAATCACGAGAAAATATAACAGTATAGTATGTCATCTCAAAATATTTTTTGGTCATTTCGATGACATACTACACTATGACCTTTTTTCATGATTGTTGAAGAGATATATTATGAGGGTTTTTTTCATGACTTTTGACAACATACAATACTATGGTGTTTTTTTGTCTTTTTTACAACACAATAAACTATGACCGTTTTTCCATGATTTTTTCGTGTGGGTCAAACATCGAATAAAAACGTAAGGGGTTACTATGTCGAAAAATTCCCCAAAATGGCTATCATTTAAAATTGGAAATAATGCTCTATATTGGCAGAAAATAGCGTGAAATCAACCCACAGAATGATATTTTCTCAATGAGACGCCAGAAAACCTCATTTTCGTGTGGGTCAAAAATCGAAAAAAACGTAAGGGGTTAGTATGTCGAAAAATTCTCAAAAATGGCCATTATTTAAAAGTGGAAATAACGCTCTATATTGGCAGAAAATAGTCTGATATGACCCCCCAGAATGATATTTTCTCGATTAGACGCCAGAATACCTAATTTTCGTGTGGGTCAAACATCGAAAAAAAACGTAAGGGGTTAGTATGTCGAAAAATTCCCAAAAATGGCCATCATTTAAAAGTGGAAATAATGCACTAGATTGAAAGAAAATAGTGTGATATGACCCCCCAGAATGATATTTTCTCGATTAGATGCCAGAAAACCTCATTTACGCGTGGGTCAAAAATCGAAAAAAAAAACGTAAGGGGTTAGTATGTCGAAAAATTCCCAAAAATGGCCATCATTTAAGTGGAAATAATGCACTAAGCTGAAAGAAAATAGTGTGATATGAACCCCAGAATGATATTTTCTCGATTAGATGCCAGAAAACCTCATATTCGCGTGGGTCAAACATCGAATAAGAACGTAAGGGGTTAGTATGTCGAAAAATTCCCAAAAATGGCCATCATTTAAAAGTGGAAATAACCAACTAGATTGGCAGAAAATAGTGTGAAATCATCCCCCAGAATGATATTTTCGCAATTAGACGCCAGAAAACCTCATTTTCGCATGGGTCAAACATCGAATAAAAACGTAAGAGGTTACTATGTCGAAAAATTCCCCAAAATGGCTATCTTTTAAAAGTGGAAATAATGCACTAGATTGACAGAAAATAGTGTGATATGAACCCCCAGAATGATATTTTGTCGATTAGATGCCAGAAAACCTCATTTTTGTGTGGCTCAAAAATCGAAAAAAACGTAAGGGGTTAGTATGTCGAAAAAGTCCCAAAAATGGCCATCATTTAAAAGTGGAAATAATGCTCTATATTGGCAGAAAATAGTGTGATATGACCCCCCAGAGTGATATTTTCTCGATTAGATGCCAGAAAACCTCATTTTCGTGTGGGTCAAAAATCGAAAAAAAACATAAGGGGTTAGTATGTTGAAAAATTCCCAAAAATTGGCCATTATTTAAAAGTGGAAATAACGCACTAGATTGACAGAAAATAGTCTGATATGACCCCCCAGAATGATATTTTCTCGATTAGACGCCAGAAAACCTCATTTTCGTGTGGGTCAAACATCGAAAAAAAACGTAAGGGGTTAGTATGTCGAAAAATTCCCCAAAATGGCCATCAATTAAAAGTGGAAATAATGCACTAGATTGACAGAAAATAGTGTGATATGACCCCCCAGAATGATATTTTCTCGATTAGATGCCAGAAAATCTCATTTCGGTGTGGGTCAAAAATCGAATAAAAACGTAAGGGGTTAGTATGTCGAAAAATTCCCAAAAATGGCCATCATTTAAAAGTGGAAATAACGCTCTATACTGGCAGAAAATAGTGTGATATGACCCCCCAGAATGATATTTTCTCGATTAGATGCCAGAAAACCTCATTTCGGCATGGTTCAAAAATCGAAAAAAAACGTAATGGGGTTAGTATGTCGAAAAATTCCCAAAAATGGCCATCATTTAAAAGTGGAAATAACCAACTAGATTGGCAGAAAACAGCGTGAAATCATCCCCAGAATGATATTTTCTCAATTAGACGCCAGAAAACCTAATTTTCGTGTGGGTCTAAAATCGTAAAAAAACGTAAGGGGTTACTATGTCGAAAAATTCCCAAAAATTCCCATCATTTAAAAGTGGAAATAACGTGCTAGGTTGGAAGAAAATAGCGCAAAATCATCCCCCAGAATGATATTTTCTCGATAAGATGCCAGAAAACCTCATTTTCGCGTGGGTCTAAAATCGAAAAAAAACGTAAGGGGCTATGTCGAAAATTTCCCAAAAATGGCCATCATTTAAAAGTAGAAATAATGCACTAAATTGACAGAAAATAGTGTGATATGACCCCCCAGAATGATATTTTCTCAATTAGACGCCAGAAAACCTCATTTTCGCGTGGGTCAAACATCGAATAAAAACATAAGGGGTTACTATGTCGAAAAATTCCCCAAAATGGCTATCATTTAAAAGTGGAAAAAACGCGCTAGATTGGCAGAAGATAGCGTGAAATCATCCCCCAGGGTGATATTTTCTCCATTAGATGCCAGAAAACCTCATTTCGGCATGCGTCCAAAATCGGACCAAAACGTAAGGGGTTAGTATGTCGAAAATTGCCCAAAATGGGCATCGTTTAAAAGTGGGAAAAACGCGCTAGATTGGCAGAAGATAGCGTGAAATCATTCCCCAGGGTTATATTTTCTCCATTAGACGCCAGAAAACCTCATTTCGGCATGGGTC